>JACXGJ010012863.1:0-10366 GCA_016801105.1 Esox niger
CCCCTTCATACTGCCCCTCCCCTCCATACTCCCTCCCTCCCCTCCATACTCCCTCCCCTTCATACTGCCCCTCCCCTCCATACTCCCCCTCCTTCATACTCCCTCTCCCCTCCCTGTCTTCCCAGCTCTTCGCCGTTGTGATCTTTGGGTCTATCGCCAACGAGGGCTACGTGAATCGTCCGGATGAGGTCCAGGAGTTCTGTATCTTCAACAGGTAGTCTTGGGTTCTGCCCCCCCCCCCCACTGGGTGGTATCGTGTCATGTGAAAATGTCCTGTTGAATTCAATGAGTGAAATAAGTTGTGGCACTTTGAGTTCCACACAAACGACTTAGAAGTTAATGTTCATGAATTTTATGTAATTTGTATGAATTTTATGTATTTTGTATGAATTTAACTGCACTGAATTGCGTAAGTAATCCGGGGTGTCTTTAACGAACGAATCTGCCTGATCGACAGGAACCAGAATGCGTGTAACTACGGTGTGTTCATGGGGAGCCTGGCGTTCCTCTGCTGCCTGGCCTTCCTGGCTCTGGATGTTTACTTCCCACAGATCTCCAGCGTCAAGGAGCGCAAGAAGGCTGTGCTGGCGGACGTGGGCGTGTCAGGTGAATGGAGGTGGGAGGGGCTGGAGGATGTGGTGCACGGGTTACAGTGCTGTGGGACATTTCTCTGATGCTTTTGGAATAAAAAGAAATCCAGGATTTATCCTGGGTTCTTACTTGAGGTTATTGGGAGGTGTGACAGGAGAAAGCCTCTTCCATAAGGGGGAGGTGAGAGGGAGGTACATTAGCAGAAAGGCTCAACATTAACAACCAGTCAGTCTTCTGTGGAAAAGGTGATATCGAGGTGTAAGATGGGAAAAAGATGTGATGGGGAACATCACATGGTCACAGTGTTACGTGGGATAACCTGTTTTTTTTGTTTAATCATTCTTTCACTTTTCATTTTTGCTTTCTTTGTCTCTGCCTTGTCGTATCCCTTTCTCTCTCCATCTCTTTTTCCAACTCATTCCATCTCTTTCTCCCCTTCTCTTTCTCTCTTCCCCACACTCCCTCTTCTCCCACACCTTTCTTTCCAGATCTCCTTCATATTCTCTCCATGATAATAAGATAAGGCTGGGTCTGTGGCGATCCACAGACCCAGCCTACAAATAAAACCTATAAAGAGAACAGTGCTTATGTCTAACCTCAGTTAAAAACTCATTAATCCCCCCCCTCGATAAATGACCTATAGGTACATTATCTTCTCAGCATCCCTCAGCTTAAATTTAAGATGAACTGTTAAAATGTATTATTTGCTCTTTTTTTCTACTCACTCTTTATTCTTCTCTCCTCTACTCTCCCCACCCCTACTCCCCTCTTCCTATCTCCCCCAACATCCCTCTTTCCCCTCACCTTCTCATCCCTCCCTTCGCTCTTCCCTCCCTTTTCTCTGCTTTCCTCCCTCTCTTCTTCTCCCCCTCTCTCTCCCTCCCCGTAGCATTCTGGTCCTTCATGTGGTTCGTGGGGTTCTGTTTCCTGTCCAATCAGTGGCAGGTGGCTAAACATGAGGACAACCCCCTCAGGGAAGGAGGCGATGCTGCCCGCGCGGCCATCACCTTCGCCTTTTTCTCTACCTTCACCTGGGTACGGTGCACTTCTTTATTCCCACTATCACTCCATCCGTGTATTGATTCTATGGTACATTCTTACGATATCGTCCCATGGAGCTGGACCACTAAATAAAGGGGCCTTCTCATTTAGCTGACACTCATGAACTTGTGAATGCTGACAAACCTGACATATGAGGCCATGTGGAAATCCACCCACCGAGCCACTGGAACCCAAACAATGCCACCCCCTTATACTACCATGCCCCTCTACCGCCACGCCCCTATACCCTCACGTCCCTATACCGCCACGCCCCTATACCGCCACGCCCCTATACCGCCACGCCCCTATACCGCCACGCCCCTATACCCTCACGCCCCTATACCGCCACGCCCCTATACCGCCACGCCCCTATACCGCCACGCCCCTATACCGCCACGCCCCTATACCGCCACGCCCCTATACCGCCACGCCCCTATACCGCCATGCCCCTATACCGCCACGACCCTATACCGCCACGTCACTATACCACCATGCCCGTATACCAACACGCCCCTTTACCACCACGCCCCTTTGCCGCCATGCCTCTATAACACCCAGCCTCTAGAACACCACGCCTCTGTACTGCCACGCCCCTATATCGTTCGACCAATGACGTGTCTCTTCCACCCGGCCCTCCTCTAGGGTGTCCTGACTGTTGTCTCTATGGAGAGACTGAAGAGTGTGTCCTTGGAAGGGGAGTATGACAGCCTGGTCACCCCTAAGCCCCCGGTCCCACTAATTTAGTCTGATGTCTTTGTCCTTCTCGCTTTGCTTTTAGTGCTCCAGTCCACCGTTCAGTGATCTCCTCCCAGCACCTAATCCCAATGTAGTCTAATATCTTGTACATTTGATAAACATGGCTAAACAGATGCTTTAATTACTGACCCCAACATAGTCAAGTCTGCATCCTAAATGGCACCTGGTTACAAATGTAGTTTGACTACATTCGGTGGGCCCTGATCTAGGCAGTGCATTACGGTCAATGGGCCCTGATCTAGTCAGTGCATTACAGTCAATGGGCCCTGATCTAGGCACTGCAGTACAGTCAATGGGCCCTTATCTAGGCAGTGCATTACAGTCAATGGGCCCTGATCTAGGCACTGCAGTACAGTCAATGGGCACTGCAGTACAGTCAATGGGCCCTGATCTAGGCAGTGCATTACAGTCAATGGGCCCTGATCTAGGCACTGCAGTACAGTCAATGGGCACTGCAGTACAGTCAATGGGCCCTGATCTAGGCAGTGCATTACAGTCAATGGGCCCTGATCTAGGCAGTGCATTACAGTCAATGGGCCCTGATCTAGGCACTGCAGTACAGTCAATGGGCCCTGATCTAGGCAGTGCATTACAGTCAATGGGCCCTGATCTAGGCACTGCAGTACAGTCAATGGGCCCTGATCTAGGCAGTGCATTACAGTCAATGGGCCCTGATCTAGACAGCGCATTACAGTCAATGGGCCCTGATCTAGGCAGCGCATAACAGTCAATGGGTTGGCACGTTGGCTGCAGACAAGTAATACATGAAGATATGATCAAATATGAACTAAAACCCAACTTTCCAGGCTACTAATCACATGTCCTTGCTCTCTCTTTCTAACCCTAATCCACAAATGCTCTTGCTTGAATGCATCAACTTCACTGAACTCCACCCACCCCGACCTTCCACCTTCTCCCGAAACCTCCACGCCATCCCTAACATTCCTTCTTTGTCAAACATCAATCCGTCATATCCTCCCTCATAACCAACCTCCCTGTCAATTCTCCCCCTCTATCCCCAAATGACCCCATTCAACATCCCCAACTCTTGACAAGGCGGCCCAGTGTTTCTTCGGCTACCAGAGATACAAGCTTGGGGCAGACTCCGCCCTCTTCTCCCAGGACTACGTGGACCCCAGCCCACAGGACGGCAACGCTGAAGCCCCCTACACCTCCTTTACCACCACCGGGGGAGAGCCGGAGGATGGAGACGCCGTGCAGTCTTCGTATCAGGGTATCGACAGCGAGGGGACTCAGGGGTACCAAGACTACTGAGGCAGAGTCAGGGGGACATGAAGGGGATGGAGAGATGGAAGGGGATGCACAGCGTTGGGGGAGGATTGGGGGAGGAGCTGTGTGGATGATGGGAGGTGTAGTTGTAGAGACGAGGGATTAGGGGGTAGAGTTGTGAAGTGGAAAGATGGAGAAAGAGGCAGAACTAGTGGAGAGATGGAATCAGTGCTATGGGTGTGATGGTGTTTTCAAAGCCCAATGAAGGCAATTCTGCTGCCGGTATAGTTTTTTTAAATATATTACAAGAACATAACCCCTGAATCATGATGCAGAATCATGATGCTGAATCATCACAGTGAATCATGACAGTGAATCATGACAGTGAATCATGACGCAGAATCATGATGCAGAATCATGACGGTGAATCATGTTGGGACTAATTCACCCCAACGTGTGTTTGCCATCCGTCATGATACCACAGCAGAGGTAGCTAACTGACTGAGGCCGTCATTACACTACAATCGTTTTTACAGAATTTAACTGACCTTAACAGAAAATTTACAAACAATTTGGGATTCACACTATCAACGAGAAACTGTCGCTACACTGTAAGGCACGACATGCGTTCGCAACGCTTTGGCCAGACCACTGAGCTGGAAGGAGTATAAACTCACCGTCCTGAATTTACAAGGTGCTGAATTGAACAAGTGTTGTTGCTGGTGATAGTAGAATTGTTTTGCTGCAACCAATGGGACGTCTTAGTTGCTCCCCAACACCGTTTTATTCTGTATATTTGTTTAGACAGGAATCAGTACCAGACTGTACTGCTCATTCCACCCTAATACACACTGAGCGAGCAATCTTATTTAGACCTCAGTAGCGGCAGGGAGTATCGGTCAGAGAAGCGTACCTAGTAACAGTGGGAAAGTAGAATACACGTTTATCTGTTTATCATTAAACGCGAAGCGTATCTCAGACGCAAATCTGGCCTAAAAATTTTGTTTATCTATATAAAATGATGGTAGTGTAAGTCTGATCTGCCTGCCGAATTGTTTATGCCACAGTTTGGTATTTCTGCAGGTAGTATTACTGCAAAGGAAGTAGTTCGCCAAAACGTCCAATGCTGTAGCAATGTCATAGATACAGCAATTATTTTTATAACCCACTTAATACTGACCAGACACTTCTGTTTAAAATGAGAGGCTATGAGGCCAAGTGGTCAGAACAGAATAAGAAGGTGATCCGTCAGACCTGAGTAGGAGAGATCGTATTGCCTCATTTTAGCATGTGTTTCAGTTTTCCAGTAGGTAATGCCCACCATATGAGGCGCGTATGTGCAGTAACTTAATTTCCCCTTCACTTCTATTTTTTTTTTAACTGGCAAAGGTTAAAGTCAAAACTTGGTCTGATGCTTACTGTTTTGAGATCAGATGTTTTACTGATGAGAAAATGCCCATAATGTTGTCCTAGTACCATCCTGGCTTCATAAGGAAGAAGTGGACCCCTTCACGGTAAACCTCTAAGCGTTTTTCTGAGCTAGCGTGACAGTTTAGCCCAATTTACACTGGCCCTTGAAAATACATGACAGGAACATGCTAAGCGGAACAGGCTATATAGTGAACATACATGACATGTGGTCTTGTGAGCTGTTGACTCTTTGTTTCATTAGTTGGACAAAAGTGCAGTTCTTATGCTGTTTATATTAACACGTGGGAAACACTGATCTTTTCACCACATATATTATGTGCTTTAAGGCATCAGGGGAAAATTCATGTCTCTCTTAGTATATTGAAAACTGTGTAACTTCAATTTGACCATACAGTAGATCATTCCATAATAGAAAATGGCCTTCATGAATGTCATCATTCGTTGATCCAGCCTCTGGTGTAGTCAGTTTGTAGTTCGTGTATTTTTTTATTCGATCTAGGCCTACAAGTATTGCTGCTAATAATGTAACTGCACTTCAGGGCATTAATTAGTTCTGTGAAATCTCTGGTGGGCAAAGTCCAACTGTCAAACATTTTGTGAGTTTACTTGTACCTCATTTTTAAAAGCTATTCAGTAGGCTGTGTACATTGTGCCAGATACAAGGGGATTACATTTTAAAATAGGTAATGTTTTTTTCTGCCAGGATTCAAATTTTATTTTTTATTTTTTTTAAATAAAAAATGCCCTGTGAAATTCCTCTGTGTTACTGTAAAATGTAACAAAAATAAAATGATAATAAATGTTTTGGTTGTTTGAACTTTTTTACCAGTAAAAGTGAACTAAATCTATTGACCATGCTGAATAGATTTTTTTCTGATTTAGCGAGGGTATGTTTCATCGGGGTTGCCCTCTGCTGACTTAAGCTGAAACAGCATAACTTCGTCCAATTAAGTGCATTTAAGAGAACAGATGTCAGAACACCCATTAGGATTGTCTGCACACCAAAATGTTCAGAAATTGCATCCTTCTCCCATATATCCATATAATAATAGAACATATTTGCACATCAACATAATAACCCTGCTTCATCTCTGCATTTCGTTTTTTTCTTCGCATCGGTATTACATCCCTCTGCTTTACAGTAGATCCGTATGAGAAACAGCGACTCAAATCCTGACTTGCATGTATTTTAGCAAGCCATGTTGAATTCATGAAGTTACTATTAATGTGTTATTTTGTTTTATTTGAGAATCTTTCCATGACATAATTGTAATTGATGATTATTTGGTTTAGGACCATTTTGCTCCCCCAAAAATCTGCAAACATTTCCACAAGGAGGTAGAGGTCGCCATCTACCGGCCACAGCTGACTGTTGAGAATCCTTCGAGCAAATGAGCCATGTTTGAGCCAGCGTTATGGCAATGGACGTGTTTTTATATTTTGTACCATTACCTAACAATGAATAATAAATATTTCAAAGAATTTTAAATTTCACGATGGCAAAATACCGTACTTCAATGGCGTTCCGATTTACGACCAATCGGTAAACAACGTTTTGCTTTACGGCAGCTTTTTAGTCCTACGTTGAGTGCTGCACAATCATCGCAAGTCCCGAGTAAAGGTATTTTTGAAGACACTTTCAGTTGATGTAGTTAGTAATATCGATGTTTATTCTTTTCCTAACCTGTGAAACTCCTGCATGACATTAATGTACAGTAGAATACTTTTTGTTTCCTGCATTTTGTGCCAGTTCTTGTCATGCGCGCCATTAGAACTTGCTGTCTCAAATGGCGAGTTTAATTTGTTCAACTCAACCCAGCTACGTAGTTACATTAGGTCAACTCGTTCAATTTTAATCGCGTGTAGAGAAATAATCAATATTATTGGGGTTTGCAACAATATTTAGTCACCGAAAGCTTAGATATGTCAGTTCTGAAAATGCTTTAATGTAGGCCTTACTGTATACTTACAATTTATTCTTTGAAAAATCATTTAAAAAAGTTTACTAAAACTCAGTTACTGTCAAGGGTGCGCGACTCTATATGGTCGTTGTCCAATCAAATCGCAGAATATAGGGACAAGATGGTGTCCATCAGTTGTTACCACTTTCGATGTTTGTATTTGATGCAAGTATTTTAATTAAAAAGAATGACAGGTGAAAAGATAAAATAAGCATCATTCAAAGGCTGGTCTGTGGCTGTCTCATGTTGATAACATTGATTATTCCTCAACACGAGATACAACGACTAAGGATTTTAGCTACCTTACATGATGGTCATCTAGGTTTGAGTTAATTGGCCACAGCAAGTTGAGCATACACCACTGTAATTTAGCTACACATTGCTTTTTATTTATAAAATCATATCTTCCGTGCTGGCCTGTTCTGTATTGAAGTGATATACAGCCATGGTGGTTAGGCTATAAGGACGGTTCTTAGGCAAAATCAGAATGTTTTTTAAGGAATCTCAGGATTGGTGAAATGGCTGAACACAAACCCAGACATACAGCTCCGGAAAAATTTAAGAGACTGAGCCTTTTTCTTAATTTTCTAACAAAGGTTGTGCAGGAACGTTTTGAGTGAGGCACAGAAGCATTCACTGTGAAGTGGTCTCTTAATTTTAACTATTCTTTTCCTCTCTCAAAACCTTCCTTTTAACATTTTTTAAAGGAATTAAATAGGTTCAGTTTATAATTTTTTTCCGGAGCTGTACATTTATACATAAAGAAAAAAACATGAAGGGGAGGATCAACAGTGTCAAGAATGTGAGGAGCAACAGAAGCGTCTAAATCCGGATCTTTAGCGAAAGAGAGTCACAGTAGTGCCAGATCAGGCCTTTAAATCGCACTAAATCCCCCCACTTGCCCCCCCCAGTGGTCAGGCAATGCGCATTGGACCGCTCGCTGCAGAAGGACTGGTGGCTGGTGGACCTCTGAGAGCCTTCCTTGTGGTGAGATCCTGCCCACACCTGTGGCTTTCAAACCTGGTCCCTACTTCTGCAACACCGTAGAAACTCATGTCTCAAAATGCAAGGAGAAACTGGGTGAAGAAGCCGCCAGTCTGTTTTTGCTGCTGTCCCGTTCCTATATGTTGTTGCTTAGCCAAATTCAACACTCTGTTATATGAGCTCGAACCTAAGCCACGCCCTAGTAATTTAATAAGAAATATTCAAGTTGTTGACGTGATTTGGATTAGCAGAATATCTCGTTAATTGCCGTTGATTGTCTGTCGGTCCTTTCCCCTAACCTTTGTTTCCATGGCGACCTCTAGACTGCGTTGCTGAGCGCGTTGATGCTCCCGTGTCTGAGGACTGTGGGATTGAGAGCGTTCTCCATGGCGTCTGAAACCTACTTGTCGGGCACACACTCCGCTGCCTTCGTCACCTGCCCCAACGAACAGGTGGCAAAGGAGCTGGCCAGGTAACTGAAGGGTTTGGGCTGCTGTTCATTCGCCAGAAAATGGCGACGCGGCACATGAATCGGTCAGACGTGAATCAGGCAGATGTGAACCGGTCTGACATTAACTTGATTACCCACTTTGCCTCCCTCGTTCAGGGGAATTGTTGAGAAGAAACTGGCTGCTTGTGTCAACATCGTCCCCCAGATCACATCTGTGTAAGTGTCATCCACGCTGGATCAGAGTGTTTAGCTCGGCAAGTCAACAGTTAACTGTAACTGATTCCATTCACGCCAACCTTTCAGGTCCTGACTAGAATTCCAGGTCACTTCCTTAATGGACTGAAATTGAATTACCTTGCCGTTATACAGGAAATGTGTGAAGTGAGTATCTGTGGATGTGTAGAATATGATATGCTCCGGCCTAAATGCGCTTTGCTTTTGTGTTTCACCTCAGATATGAGTGGCAGGGGAAGATTGAGGAGGACAGTGAAGTTCTGCTGGTGAGCTGTTTCTCTCTTTCCAAAACCTGTTGTTCCATGACTAAAACATAGCAATGTGAACAAGCTAGAACAGCACATTTATTTACAGATTAACATTTAAGTGAGATTCTTAAAAAATAAAGAGTGAGAAAGGTACAAAACTTACACATTAAAGCCTTGCCAATGTTTTACATTTAAACAATGGAGCAAAAATTTAACAAAATTGCACCAACGAGATCAATACGAGTAAAAAAATTCTGTAGGCCTATGGAATGAAGTGTACTGACTAGAATAGACAGCTAACAAGGCACGAAAAGACAAGCGTCTGAAGCCGTGACTGTCAGTTCTGTGTGGTGTAACTAAACCCCTTTTGTTCTGCCATAAGATGATAAAGACCAGGAGTTCTAAAGTGTCGGCTCTAGCAGAATATGTTAGGTAAGTCTTCATCTCTAATGATGCCTTATCTATTACTGACTTCTGAATGGGGGGTGTGCCAGTTCAACATAGACCAAATGTACTATTACAGTGGTGACTCACAACACGATTACATAGTTGTGTGTGTGCGTGCGTTTGTCGTTGCTCGTGATGCGTTCACTGGCAAACAGGTCAAAGCACCCGTACGAAGTGGCGGAGGTCATCAGCCTCCCGATCGATCAGGGCAACCCGCCCTACCTCAAGTGGCTCGGAGACACCGTCGCCGAATGACCAAGCGCAGCCTCACGTCAGACGGCGCCGCGGCGTCCACCGGAAGACGGGCGTCTGACAAGTTGATGGATGGATGAAGGAAGGCAGCGAGACCCCACAGTAATAAAGGAAGTTCAACATGCATCTCTATTCCCCCTTGTCGTTCAAAATCTAAACCGGTCCTTGAGACCGACTCAGACCCGAGACGTCAGGTGGTACCAGACTGACTCAGACCCGTGACGTCAGGTGGTACCAGACTGACTGAGACCCGAGACGTCAGGTGGTACCAGACTGACTGAGACCCGAGACGTCAGGTGATACCAGATTGACTGAGACCCGAGACGTCAGGTGGTACCAGATTGACTCAGACCCGAGACGTCAGGTGGTACCAGACTGACTGAGACCCGAGACGTCAGGTGGTACCAGATTGACTGTGACCCGAGATGTCAGATGGTACCAGATTGACTGAGACCCGAGATGTCAGGTGGTACCAGACTGACTGAGACCCGAGTGCCAGACTCGCATGGATGAGATATTTGGAAGAGGCGTTTGGAGGATCATTTTCACTTCAGTGCCCTTAGGGGACACGGTTTGTCTGCTCTCAGAATTGGAGATGCTGTCCCTTATTTTTCTGCTTCTTTGTTGGCTCATACAAAGTGAGAAATAATTTGGAATAAAAGACTGGAATAAAATTCATTCGTTCAAATCCTTGTTGAGTGTCATTTCGGTTAGCTTGAGTGTCAGTCTCCCTGATGGTC
>JACXGJ010012864.1:0-17140 GCA_016801105.1 Esox niger
CTCCAATTGGGGAACCTACTTATGTTGAATGTTTGTGCACGTAGTTGTGGTTTATTTTGGTTGTTAGCCGTAGGCTATGTCACCCAGTTGTAAGTTTGCTTTGAGTTTGTTTGTTCTGTTTAATCTTCATTAAAGACATGGTGTATTACACCAACCGTTCTGCCTCTGCCAATCTGTCCAAACCCCAAACTTATGATACCTCCACTCAAAATGGAAATGTTCAGTTGCCAGGGTCAAATCCCAGAGCCAGCAAGGTGAAACACATGTTGTCTGTCCTTAAGCAAGGCAGATATTTTGAATTGCATCTTTAAGGTGCTCTGGATAAAACAGTCTCTTTGAAATGATGGAGTGTGAAAACTATGAACGTGGCAGGTCTATTGCTATTTGTACCAGTCACTGGCGATGGAACACTGAAACGAACGGCAGTGTGTTTAGGGTATACCTGTATAGCAAGTTAGCGCTCGCCTAATTAGAGATTAGACCAACCGATGTGGAGTGTCCCAGAAATGAGCTGTCTCTCTCGTCACATTAACCACACAGTATCTGACACCAGTGCTGTGAAACGGTGGATGCTTTCTGAATGCTCAGGCGTCACCGATATACAGTAACCAGAAGACTGTATTACAGCCTGAAAAGGACATTATACAGAACAATGTGTTCTGAGGATCTGCTGATTACCGTCAAAGATGCAACCTTTTAAATACAGAAACACGAATGCTGTCACTAATTTATTACTCCACTTTGTAAAACAACACCTACACCCCGACATGATTAAATAGCCTGGGATTTGTGTTTGACTCTCATGTAATCTTTTGTCAAGTAATATGTAACATAAATTCTAACAAATGGATGATTTATTGCGTAGTCCCCTGAAAAACATCCTCCTGCAGCCAAACAAGACAAATTACCCTAATCTGATGAGCCGGAGGAAACTTCATTTAGATGCCATTGCTGTTGACGTAGCCATGTTGAATACACAGTATTTTTCCAGGCCTAAGGCAGTGAAAGAAAGACACGTGTCTATTGTTGGTCTTATGGCACCTGTCTCATGTTGATGGGCATTGATTAATGAGCAAGCCACTGTGCAGAACTGCTCATAAAGGCTAGCCTGCAAAATGATTAGACAGGTTACGTTGACGCAAATCCCTGATCTCAATCAGTGACAACTTTTCTCTTTTAGACATATGATTTTCCCATAGAGATCATTAAGAGGCATTGAAATGTGCTCAGTATAAAAATTAATTAATGGGACAAACTTTGTAGGTCAGAAATAATATTTTTGGTTTGTATGTTTTTTGATAATATGCATAAGCTCTAACCATGCGGGCCATCTGAAATTAAAATACCCTAACTACGAACCAATATTACATAATAGTTCTATTTTGGAAATATATTTTTCAAAGACAACCGACTCACGTGCAAGCACAGGCACACTGTCTGAATGTCATGTGTCTAGGGATTATGTACGGTCTTGTACATCCTACGGGTAATGTACGTTGGGTATAATTCCAGTGTTTTACACAAGACAATACTCATTTAGCACACACTTCTAGACACAGCAATTTACAAAAGCAATTAAGCTGTTAAGTACAATAAATACAGATGTTTTCCTCTAGATTTGAGCGACCTTATTCAGTCAGTCATGTGACCCTGGTTGAATGCTCCCATGCACTCCTCCATTCTGGATTGATGTCATTGCTTTCCTTTATTTGACAGGACTGCAGCATTAGTAAGACATAAGACCTCTGTAGATGACAGACAGATAATTATACTAATTGATATCAAAGAAAACAACGTTATACTTTCTCTCGTTTGTTTTTTTACAATTTGCCTACACAGTCTGGCAAAAATATAAAAAAAGTTATTTAGATGGCACAATATTTCCCAGACCGCATAGCGGAACATTACTGTTAATTAGCTGTTAAATAAATATCTTCATTTTTAAGTTTTAGGGATGTTCTTTTTTTTTTTAATGTACAATAGGGGGCCCTGGCGCACAAAAGGATATTAGAGCACATTAGAGCAAATTAGAGCAGGCTCTAGCACATGAGTGCATATACATTCTGTTAATGATAAGTAGAGCATAGTACAAAAGACTGAAGCACAGCAGACTACAATAGACTAGAGCTCGGTAGATTGCAGTTGTCTGGAGCACAGTCAATTGTGGTAGACTAGAGCACAGTAGAGTGCAGTAGTCTTGAGCACAGTAGAATGCAGTAGTCTGGAGCACAGTAGAATGCAGTAGTCTGGAGCACAGTAGAATGCAGTAGTCTGGAGTACAGTAGAATGCAGTAGTCTGGAGCACAGTAGAATGCAGTAGTCTGAAGCACAGTAGAATACAGTAGTCTGGAGCACAGTAGAATGCAGTAGTCTGGAGCACAGTAGAATGCAGTAGTCTGGAGCACAGTAGAATGCAGTAGTCTGGAGCACAGTAGAATGCAGTAGTCTGGAGCACAGTAGAATGCAGTAGTCTGGAGCCCAGTAGAATGCAGTAGTCTGAAGCACAGTAGAATACAGTTCTCTGGAGCACAGTAGATTATTTTAGCACATTATACTTTTGGCATCCATGTTTTGCCAAATGGATATCAATATTTGAGCATCTGGTTGGTTTCAGTCCAGTTGCGAGCAATTTATAAAGTTTGTACTTTCCATTACCCACCTTGTAGTTAGTAATGGAGATATCCTCTAAAGGTTGCCTATACTGTGGCACTGCATAATGACACAGTAGCAAAGATGAATAACTATGTCACAAGAGATACTCTGTACAGTACTGCGCACCTGTACAATGCACCTGAAATTCAAACAAAATAGTATTTTATTTTTCCACAAATAATCAGAATCTTTACATCAGCAGTTGTAATGAGTGCTTAATCAAACACAAAGCACAAAACTGTGTTCCGAGGGACTCAAAGCACAGCAGTGTTTCAGTAGCCAACACCATGCAATCCACAAGCAGCCAAAACATTCACAAGACATTTCCGAACAGAATGTGTTGATGCCAACTCCCCACCAGGCTGCCCCCTCCGCACCCTGGCTTCCCGCCGCTAAGAATGTTTAAAGATGTTTCAAATAAATGAACGTAACCACATTAGAATCTAATATAATTAGACAACAGCTAAAAAGGTGTAATGAAATATTGTAAAACAATAAATTAGCACGTGCTCGACCAGCTGCCGGTTTTTAATTGGCCAAATGTCGCCGCACATTTCAGTAAATAAACACGGGTTAAGAACCACCACTGTGTCTAAATAACCTGTTTCAGAGTATTCATTAAGTATTTTCAGAAAGTACAGAGAAGATTTCAGTGTCACGATAAAGGAGAGCAATATTGTTGCCCTCGAAGAGACAGCAGTGAAGTAGACATTTTCTCTACCCTTTGACAAGAATACGAAGCAAGCTTTTCTGTCTGAAATCATGCTTTTTCCAGCAAGGTGATAACATTCTCTGGCCTCCACTTTGGGCTGAGGTAAAGCTTCCAACACAAGGGTTTTACAAGGGGTGATAATTATGCTAATCACAGGCAGCAGTGGTAGAAAAAATTAAGACACACCAAATAGGCGGAAGTAATTATTTTATCCACGGGCTGTGTTGTGTGTGTGTGTGTATGTGGGTGTGTGTGGTGTGTGTGTTTGTGTTTAAAATTCCTTCTGTGTCAGTCACGTGTCCATATGACCATCTAGAAATGAGCAATGAGATAGTATTTATTTGAGTATTTAGAAGACAAAGCACACTTTATATGTATTAATTATGACAATCTTAAAAAACTAATTTGCATAATTAACATTAATTACCACTCTAGCAGAATCTCTTGAACAGTTCAAGCTAGAGACACCAAAACATTTTTTTTATTGTGTTACTCAGCATAGTTATTCATAATTGTTATATAATTTTTTTGAAACCCAACTGATTTAGAAATATTGTAATGTATGTAAATGTTATTTTTGGGGTTCAAATTTTATTCAAAATAACGGTTTACTAACCTAGCTATTTTGGAGGAGCATGACATATGAAATATGTCAGTAAGCTGTTTTATAAACATCGGTTTGTTTTTTCTTTCAATGTCAAGTCATGTGAATGGCGCCTAGTGTCTCTGGTGATGAATCCGCCCGCCTTTTGATTTGTGCATGTTTGTTTACCCAACAATTATTAATGCAGCAATACCACTTTACAGCACAAAGGGAGGCTAATCTTATTAGAATGTTTGGTAGGCGTGTCTGTGGCTTGGGCATGGAATGCCATTTTCAATTGTGAATGCATTGTAGAATAATATTGAGGCACAACGAGAATGGTGCTGAAGTGTGAAATCAGGATGTATGATAGTCAGCTTAGTCTTTGCAAGTCTGATCTGCGACTGATTTTTTATGAGAATGTTTATTCTGTTCAAAATGGTTCAAACAAATAGTATTTTCAACACACTGTTGAGCAAAAGCTATGTACCTCAACACTTCTTTGATGCCTTACTCTGTATATCTACACCATTGGTTACAACAAGGTGACAACATTGGTTACGACAAGGTTACAACGTTGGTTACAACAAGATTACAACATTGGTTACCACATTGGTTACAGCAAGGTTAAAACAGGGCAACGACATTGGTTACAGCAATGCAACAACATTGGTTACATCAAGGTTACAACAATGTTACTACATTGGTTACTACATTAGTTACAACAAGGTTAAAACATTGGTTACAATAAGGTTACAACATTGGTTAGAGCAAGATTACAACATTGGTTACAACAAGGTTACAACATTGGATACAACAAGGGAACGACATTGGTTACAACTCTGTTGTTCTGATGTTCAGGTGCAAGAAACTCTTAAGTACATTGTGCTTCATGTTAATGTTGATGAGAGGAATGTTTTAGAAATGTTTGATAAACTGAACTGTTTAAATGGTTGATAAATCAATCATTATGTCATTGATCAAACACTAATGTTTTGTCAAAACTCATTTCAGATCAGTGCCGCTAAGCAGTTGAGTGTCAGAGGGAAAAAATACTGTTTATCTCTGTGATTAGGATGATGCACTATTCCTAGGATGAACAACACAGGAATGTGTTTCTAGAAACTTATCAGAGTCATAGGTCAAAGATCAAATCGTTTTGGAAATTCAATTTAAATTTACCTCAGATCCATGTTGCTCAGCTTTTGAGCGTTATAGGAAAATCATGAATATGTGACCAGCCTGCATTGCACCTTCGCTATGCAGAAAACTGCTTGTTTCTAGGACTGACAACATCAGTTCCCAGTCAAATGTATCCTTGCGACAGATAATGTTTGTTCTTGAATACTTCACTGCTGACAGGCACTTGTCTGGGGGGATGGCATCATCGGAAAACTAACAACAAAATACTGAAAGCTAGTTTTTTGGGGTTACAATCTCCCTTTTAGATTCCTGGCTTGAATTGAATCCTGTCTCCAAAAAGGCTATGTAATGAACATCGTTAACTTTGCCCCTGGGGTGAGAATTGCTATAACAATGAGATGCCAATATTTTCAATCTGTGCTTACATGCCCTTGCCCTGTAGTTTTCTGGTCTTAATGTGAAATCAAGCAACCTCTATTATCACCCCATGCAAAGGCTTACTGAGAGCTACGGCATAGTGCACTGATAATCTAGCTGTAATATAATAGGCCGGACACTGGGGGATAGTCAGGAACTGTGACCAATGAGTAATTACTTTTTACAATGTCTCATTTAGGGATTAAAGTTGTAATAATTTACAGCATGTATCTAAACATGATTTGCATTGAAATTAAAAATGGAAAGGGATTTTGTTAGACTGTCAGGATATACAGGATTGTGAAATAAAAAGCAATGATTAGTTCTCATACGAAGGCAATATTCTTTCAATTCCCAAGGCTTATTTCTTGTGTACTGTACATTCAATCATTTTATAGTTATAACCCCTTTGTAGTTTTTAGCGTTGCATTTTTCGATAACCAGTTTGGTTCAATGAATCCTTGTATGTTTACTTCCTGTATATATTTGAATGACATATTTAGAATAAGTTATTTCTGTGTGCATCCTCTGTGCACCGCTGGAGAAATATTACCACTAGGGGAGAGGGGCCCCAAATCAATTTTTGCTTAACACAAAGGTTAGAGCCGGCACTGATAACAGAATAAAACAATTAACTACAATCTAGCATGTTACTATGTGTAGCTTTAATATAGGGCCATTAGCAGTATTGGCAAAGATTAATCTGGAGGCAGGCAGGCTTGGGTAACTGGTTGATTTATTTACACGGTTGTGATGATTGTTATGAACGCAGCCTACAATAGTTATTGTGGACATCATACTCTGCATATTGAACATTCACTTCAAAAGGAAACGCCCCCGAATTGGCAAAACTGAAGAATTAAACTGAGGAAAAAACAAAAATAGTTACAAATTGGTGGGAGGCAATGCGCAACAGTGGAGAGAACCATGGCTAGGCCTTCTTTTCCACAAACCAGTTCATTATTTTTCTGGTCACTGGCCTAGTACACAAACTGCTTATTTAGCAACCAAATGTCAATAGCATATATTTATTTTGTAATGCAGTAAATGCTGTGCGTTTAGTTGCGTCACTCAGGCATCCTGCGGTAGACAATGAACTGCCGCCAATGCTTTAGAAAGCAGTTTGGAGTCATTGTCACTAGAAGGTTTCTCCTATTGTACAAACTGTCTCCAGTCTTTTTGTTGTCTTAGCCAAAATGTTCATTCTATAGACCTAAGTTGGTCAGTCTCGAGTATCCTGTAATTTGTGTGCTAGTATACCAAAAAATTTAACGTTTTCAGTCTTGGAAAATGCTTTCAGAGGGGGAGGGCGTGGTTGTCCTGATGTTCTCTGAAGGGAGGCCCATTGTCCCTGACTTTGAAAACCCCTGTTTATATAATTAGATCACATTTGTGATGTCATCAAGTGTCTTCCCTGAACAGTGAAAAATTCCCCTCCTGGATTACAACAGGTGTCCTGAAAGAGCACAATCTACATTAGCTGTTGACATGGTTGCCTTGCCTCATTGCAGTTTTGGGTGCTTGTGAGCTTAATCAAGGTTGAAGACACAACAAGGTTTATATCATGAATCGGATATCACGAAATCTGAGAATGGGGGGAGACTCCCCCTTTCCACAAAAATCATCCTGATTTTCACAATTTTACAGTGTAATTAATGTATGGCCTATATGTGGAAATGCACAGGATATACTGTAGTGACCTTAATTCATCACTCTCCGAACTAAGAGATCACATCCAACCACAGAAAACTGTGTAGCGAAACTTTCCAGGGATGATTGTTTAATAAATCCTTCTAACTTCACAGTTGCAGCACAATAGAATACAACAACATCATCTCCCAGACCCCACTCTCCAGACAGCCGCCCAGCCGCCCAGCCTTGCTTTTAAAGTCCAATATGACAGTAGTTATTCTTTATTACATAGTCTCTCCCAGAGGCTCGAAGCTCATTTGACACACCCGCCCGCCGCCATCTGCCCGTCTGCCCCTGAGTGTGATGTGATTGGGGAGAGCATTTTGGCCCTGCCTCTCAGCGCCTCTCGGCCAGCAGGAATGACTGGCCTGACTGACACCTTACTGAAATGAAATCAATTACAGAGCTACACTATGGCCCAGACTCCCCTGGAGCTGAAGACAGGCAGGCAGACAGACAGAGAGGACAACGGATAGAGCTACACTATGGCCCAGACTCCCCTGGAGCTGAAGACAGGCAGGCCGACAGAGAGGACAACGGACAGGAAGGGCCATTTAGGGACTCAGGAGGGGGTCGGGGCAACGCCTGGGGTCGGCCAATCGGGTCTGCGAGACCAATATTTGAAAGAGGAATCCTAGAGTAGGTAAATGGGGGAAGTGAGGGCCTTGACTTCACTGGACGGTTTAGAGAAGAAGCCACAGCCTAAGGCATGTCCTGTACCACCTTGGCCTTTTGTCAGAGAAACCAAGAAACCCCGGGCGCTGTGGCGCTTCCTCTGAAAACAGCCAGGCTGTGTCACTGAGCTCCCTCGGGACCTTAGTGAGTCAGAGGTGACGCGTGCTGAGATGAGTTCAGAGAGGGCCTCTGTGGTGCGCAGCGGCGCCTGGGCTCTTTCTGGTCGGTGGATGCGTGAGCGACCTCCTCACCTGCATTTCCCTCTGCAGCCTCTGACCGTGTCACAGTGAGCCCAGGGCACCACCGACAACAGCTTGTCTGCCCCCTTCTGAACGCGGTCGGTCGGGCCAGCGTGGCTGGCAGCTGTGTGAAGTGTAGAACACGGCTCTCAGTGTGGTAGCTGCACCTCCTCACCTCCCCCTGGCCCCTCAGCTCTCTTCTCCTCCCACTCGTCCTCCCGTAATAACCCTGTCATGGCGCTTTCCTAGGATTGACTCACAATACAGACCGTCTGTAGACAGAATAAGACTCCGGCTGTAATTCGCCTGGATGACAATGATGCAGTCGAGAGTTTGAATCTCATGCAGACGTGCAATTATACTTGTGGTTATGACAGTAGCTGGGCTTCCTCAGCCCTCAGTGTGTGCTAAGAATTCTCATCATTGTGGTTACAAGGCAGACTTGGTAACCAGGCTAGCGCTGTGATTAACATCCCCGCTGAGAAACAGACATATCTAAACAGGACAGGCACACTCTGTTAGTGAACAACACTGACAAACAGAAATCACAAGTTTCTTCTTTGCACATTTCATTTGTGACTCCTCTCACAGCACTTAGCCATTGAGGAAACATGTTCGCACTATAAAAAGGCTGTGCTTTTCAAGAGTGCGGCCGGAAACTGAAGAGCTTGAGGGAGTAATGCAAGATCTGCAGTCTTGTGAGCCCTGAGGTGATCTGAGGCGATATTGGAGGTGGGCATGTTTTCTCTCTGAAGCCCCAGAGAGAGTGAGGCTTTCAGGGTGATTGCAGACTTATCTGTCATAAATACAATTATTTATTTATTTATTTATTTGCAAGCCTGTAGGGCGCATGACAAAAAAAAGAGTTGGAGGAATATTCCACTGGGTGGAAGAGTGTATGATTATAGCTTGTGTATCAGTTTATGATACTTAACCGGTGTCAGCTGCCTTGTTATAGTGGCTGCACGCCCTTTCAATCGGTTCTGTCAGTTGAACTACTGTATGCTGTGTGATCCACAAGTTGGGGGTAAAAAGCCATTTCAGATAACGTTTTGGTTGTCTTTCTAGCTATAAGTGTAAGGTAGAATTAATGGCGGAATCACAACTGGGCACGTAGGTCTGATATCAAAGGCCCTGACCTCAATAGGGCCCACAGTGATTTCATTAGTCTCTCAGACATCATGCTAAGTGTTTTTATTTCAATGAAACAAATTGGCTTTGAATACACATTGTGACCTCCCTTGTTACAATATGGGGTAAAACTGCATGGAAATATTATGCAAATTGAAATGAAATGAAATCTCACCTCTAGAAAAAATGGTATACTTGACCTAATAATAATACTTCATAAGAATACTTTACATAATAATATTTTGCCCTATTTGTCTCCACTTCATTGCAAAATACGATCCATCAAAAAGGCTAGCTTTTCTCTTTTCCCTTCATAGCGTAATATGTGTTATTGCAAATCGCGTCTCAGTTTCTATTGCTGCAATGTCGGGGACCTCAGACCAAATCTTGCCTAGTACCCCTAAAACATTTGAACCCATCCTGGTGATGCGCTTGGGGAAAAGAGCCATTATAAAATCACAGACACATCTGGTCCCAAGACACACACTTTAACATTGGAACATTTTTAGATCTCGAAAAATACAGATACAAACGCTAGAGTTTTTATCGTTGTATATCTTCCCTGTTGATTTCTCTTTCTGTGTGTTTTTCTTCTACAGGGTGACGATGTTCTGACTGTCATAAAAACCAAGGCACAGTGGCCAGCATGGCAGCCTCTGAACGTGTGAGTACCCTCACTTCAGACTTGACCCTCTCAACAGGTTAATTTACTAATATTTTAATTAATAAAACACTCAGCAGAGATGATCATTAGATAAATATGAATTAAAGTATACATATAAAAGTTGTGATGCCTCTTTGCTTCCTCCCATAGCGTTAGCCCAGAAGGAGCTAAACACCCAGCATGCATTCCCTAGCTACTTCATTGGCCTCAGGATGTTTTTGTGAATTTAGTAAACAATTTATTTAGAAGTTCATCTTTGGTCATCTATTTTTGTTTTGATGAAATATGTTTCCTTGTGTTTGCTTTCTGATCTGGCTAAATGCCTAGCCTCACATAAGCTCCCAATATCAACTTGTTATGTATACTGACCTATTTTAACATCAGTCTGTCAATTAAGCCGAGCAGTGTTCCCTCTTCAGACGACACTATTTGGAAGACGGACACATACATTTTTTATGTAAAGGGGGATTGAAAAAGAACAACAACAGCGTGTCGGTAAAGGAAGGGCGTAGTTTAGTAAGATTAACATGCTTGTAGAGTGTGATCAATCTGTAAATCAGGCTGAGCTAAAATGTCATTACCCACAAGTCCCAATGGAGCTGCAGCACCTAGATACATTGAATCCAACATACTGTACATTGTATCCAAGCTGCATATATATCTGAATGAGTGGAATGGCACATCCACATTATTTTAAGTATAAAAATGAACATTTCCGTTGTGTTTTACATGTTTATGTATTATTTTTCCTTGTCATTTCTTGATCTCTTCACACCTCCATGAGTAACCATTCCGATGTTATTCACCCTCTTAGTAACAGTGTAGTTACAATTATGTGTCAAATGGAACTGCGTTACCTATATAGATGCCTACTTTGGACCAGAACCTATTGAGCTCTTTTCAGAAGTAGTGTGCTATGTAAGGAATCGGGTATAATTGGGGAAAGAATAATAGTCTCTTCTTTAAAGCTGCATTCAGAAATGTGGTAGGTGGGAATTCACTCGCTGAAGATAAAGATCAAATACCAGTTGGTTTTTGATATAGATTATTTCTATGTCCATATATTGATCTATCTCTAATAGCCAGAAAAGCAATTTTTGATGTAATTGACTAAGCAGATGATGTCAGAATGCTGGAGCTCAGGGATGACATATATATTTCCCGCCAGCAATTCCCACTTGGTTACCAATGTCCCATTAGCCTTCACACGCTATCTCAAGCATTCATAGCTTCAGAATAACATTTGTTTCATTAACACTTATGTTTCCTTCAGTGACATCATTCCCTCTCTTGAGTTCTAAACAAAAACTATACATGTTTTATTAATATGCTGCGCCATTTTGACAGAAACGTGTTGTATGTCTTTGCTGGTTGTTTGAGTGGTAATTATGGATAGTTTTCCAACCAAGGCTAATTATCTTTGTCGAACCTCATTTATACACTTAGTAGATTATTTTCTGTGCTGCATTTTAATATCAGTCACAGTTGTAATTTAGCCCTTCCCAGTCTTTAACATGGAGTCCTGTATAGGTAGCTAAGTTGATGCTAGTGGGCCTGATTTCCAAGGATGAATAAGTATAAGTAGGTGTACTCACTACTGTAAGCTGCTCTTGATGAAAGTGTCTGCTGAATTATGTACGTGTAAAATTGTGCCAAACCTCTGGCATCAGTACGTGTTCATCCTGTACTGCAGTTTCAGAGCGGGAGTTTCCCAGAGATACTGTACAGTGTGTCATTTTCTGGCGAAAAAGCTGAACCTGCGGTTCGTGTCTGTGTCTGTGTAGGCGGGCTGCTCCGTCGGCTGAGTTTTCAGTGGACCGTACCCGTCACCTCATGTCCTTCCTGAGCATGCTGGGCCCCAGCCCGGACTGGAACGTGGGCCTGTCAGCAGAGGACCTCTGCACCAAGGAGTGTGGCTGGGTCCAGCGGCTCGAGCAAGACCTCATTCCCTGGGATGCAGGCACTGACAGCGGGGTCACCTATGAGGTAAATGTTCAGGCCACGGTCCCCCCAAAGTTAGGGGGTCAATACATTGGGTCAATTGGCTGGTGTCTTGGTAAGGTTTTGTCATCTAGTAAAATCTTCTGCCTATCCCATCTGCATGTTGCCTTTGATCTGGAACAGAAGCTGTCAGTCTGGTTCTGTTAATAGCACATGGATGTACGTCATATTACTCAATGTCGGCTGAAAGACGAATAAACAGAATCGGCAAATTCACAACGCTACGACATCAAACATTTACCGTGTTGTCGTTTTCGTGCAGCGTGTTACATATTTACCCAAGTGGCTGCCTCACTTTAGTCCAGTGTTGAAACTGTAAATACACAGCCTACAAATCCTGGACTGGAAATGTCTGCTATCTTGAAAAGACGTGAGGAAATGAAATGGAAAGACACTGCCATCTGTTGGCCATGAAAGACCCTGCGGTTGAATCTCAACCGCAACAGACAATATACCAAAACACAACATTAGTTTTACATCATGCAAGTCCACATAATGTAAGTAGCCTTTATCATTTCCATGCAAAAAAAGCAGATAATTAGTATTTGTATGCAGTTTCATTTTCATTTGTTTTTTGTCTCTGTGTGTTGGCTACAGTGCCAATAGAGGTTCCACATAGAACATTTATAATAAATTATCTACGGACTAAAGTACTTTTGTAGTTTTTCCTTCCCTGAAGTTATTGTTTTGTAAAGGCAGCATCACAGGTGATTCGCCATGCTCCTACCAGAAAACACCACCATAAATCTCTCATAAAAGGACTTTTTTACTGCTGATGAATTATGCATATTGAGATCAAACACTGAGGCCCCTAACAGATGGCAGCTGAATATGACGAGGTGCTGCTTTTCAGCTCCGTGCCCACACTGTTCCACAATCTCCCCTCCCTGTGCCCATACCATAGCATGTAGTGCAGTTACTGCCAGTTTAGCTCCATATCATGCCCACTTTATACCAACCCTAAACCTAACTAACTCCAGATGGTGTTACCAGTAATAGTGGTTAAGTAACTCCTGTTGGTATTACTGGTATTACCTCTGAAGAAACTCCTGTTAGTATTACTGGTATTACCTCTGAAGAAACTCCTGTTATTATTACTGGTATTACTTCTGAAGGTACTCCTGTTAGTATTACTGGTAGTAACTCGGAAGTAACCTCTGTTATTATTACTGGTATTACTTCTGAAGGTACCCCTGTTAGTATGACTGGTAGTAACTCTGATGTAACTCCTGTCGGTGTCCCTCTTAGAAGAGCAACGCTTACTTCTGTTAAAAAGACTGGCAGTGCTGCTTTTGGAACCATGTTCTTAATTGTTTCCAGGTTTGTGAGTTACAGATTTAAAATATTTTCAGTTACATGTAATGTTATTACAAAAACAGTAGTGTTAAAGGACATCTATATTGTAATCAGATTATAGAAAGACTAGATATGGGTATGGGTCATGCCTCATTACCAATTTTTGGGAAGCCTGACCAATTCATTGGAGAAATCTGCTTGTCTCCAGCCGAAGCTGGTCAAAACTCAAGACCAATTCACTGGAGAAAACTGCTTGTCTCCAGCCGAAGCTGGTCAAAACTCAAGACCAATTCACTGGAGAAAACTGCTTGTCTCCAGCCGAAGCTGGTCAAAACTCAAGACCAATTCACTGGAGAAATCTGCTTGTCTCCAGCCGAAGCTGGTCAAAACTCAAGACCAATTCATTGGAGAAAACTGCTTGTCTCCAGCCGAAGCTGGTCAAAACTCAAGACCAATTCATTGGAGAAAACTGCTTGTCTCCAGCCGAAGCTGGTCAAAACTCAAGACCAATTCACTGGAGAAATCTGCTTGTCTCCAGCCGAAGCTGGTCAAAACTCAAGACCAATTCATTGGAGAAAACTGCTTGTCTCCAGCCGAAGCTGGTCAAAACTAAAGACCAATTCACTGGAGAAAACTTGCTTTTCTTTCTGGTGTAAATTTGCAGGACTGACAATGTCTTCATTAAATATTTGTTTTAAAATAGATGATTCGCGATTTGGATCAGAAGAGACGGAGGTAGTGAACATTTAGAAGTTAAAGGCTGCAGAACGTTACACCCAGCAGGATGTATTACATTTAAGAAACCAATCCAACGATGAAGGTTCCCATCCTCCCGGCCCTGTGTCCATACAGTATCACTTAGACTCTGCACTGAACCCCTTCCTTTGCAGTCGCCCAACAACCCCACCATCCCCCAGGAGAGAATCCGCCCCCTGACCAGCCTGGACCACCCACAGAGCCCATTCTACGACACAGAGGGAGGTCCTATCACAGCCTTGGCACGGGTGGTCGTGGAGAGGATAGCCAGAAAGGTACCTGCAAGTACAAGGCTCATTGTTCTTCAGAATGTCTTTCTATGCTCACTCTCACTATACGGCATGTAAATGTCCAGAACTTTCCTCCCAGCCATTTAACCCGAAATGTCGCTGTGGGTGGGCAGTGTTGCCTCAGTGGTCATAGCAAGTCTGGAAAACCCAGAGAAAATTGACCATCTGTTTGTCTCCCGACAATTGAGGCAAAGACAAACGCCAAATCTCTTTTTGACCAACAACCAGATGTCAACCTCTTTTCTGCGCAAGATTTCCCAGGAAAGAAAATTACACATTCAGATCTTTACTCTTGTCTCCGATGAGAATATGTGATATTAGATGGTAAATTGAGAATCTTATCAGTGTTTGTGATGTTGAGTCATGTTTCTTGCCCACAGGGAGAGCAGTGTAATATTGTTCCAGACACGGTGGATGATATTGTTGCTGATATCGGCCAGGAGGAGAAGGAGGAAGGTGTGAAAGTGCTTTATCTATACCAATTTGGGATGTTCAATTTAAAAGCCACACACTGTAGCTGCTGGACAATTTAATTAAATAGGCTTTGCCTGGATTCCTGTTTAAACCTCGAGATGTCTGTCTGCTATACAGCCAAAACATGGCCAAGCAGAAAAAATTTATCTTATGAGGTTTATTTTTCTAACAACACCCTGCAATTACATTTTGGTATTACCTTTGAACCAAATTATAGGTTCTCACTACAATCTTTCTGTTGAAGACAACACTGTCTTAAAAATTAAGATCAAGTCCATTACGATGGAGTCGAGTGCAGATTTATGTTGGCAGACTGAAGCTATTATTTTCAACATCAAAAGAAAAGTCTTCATTTAAACTGTGTAATTGCAGGCAGTTTTTAAAATGTGTATGTTTTGATAAGCATCAGTTCATTCCAGCACCCATCCAACACGAGACAACCTGAGTGAACTGCCCCTGTTGCTCTGGTGTCTTCAGAATACAACCCTTTTTCCCAAAAAGTTGGGATGCTGTGTAAAATGAAAATAAAAACAGAATGCAATGATGTGCAAATCATTTAAACCATATATTTAATTGAAAATAGTAAGAGACAACATGTCAAATGTTGAAACTGAGAAAGGCAATTTTACGTTGAGAGACGTTGTTTTTGAACTGCTGCACTTTTTCCCTGTGCAGTCTTTCACAGGGTGGTGAACCCATCTCTGTCTTTACTTCTGAAACACTCATCCTCTCTGGGAAGATCTTTCTATACTCAGTCCTGTTACTGACCTGCTGGCAATTAATCTCATTGTGAGATGTTCCACCAGTTTTTTTTTTTGCATTACACAATATTTCCAGTCTTGCCATCGTCCCAAATTTATTTAACATGTTGCTGTCATCAAATTCAAAGTGGGCATATAAAACAGTTAGCCATAATATTATGACCACCTGCCTAATATTATTTAGGTCCCCCTTGTGCCCCCAAAACAGCCCTGATCTGTCAAGGCATGGACTCCCCTAGACCTCTGAATGTGTGCTGTGGTATCTGGCACCAAGACGTAAGCAGCAGATCCTTTAAGTCCTGTAAGTTACGAGTTGAAGCCTCCATGGATCAGACCTGTTAGTCCAGCACATCTCACAGATGCTCAACTGTATTGAGATCTGGGGAGGCGTCTGTGGCCAGGGCAACACCTTGAACTTGTTGTTGTGTTCTTCAAACCATTCCTGAACCATGTTTGCTTTGTGGCAGGGCGCATTATCCTGCTGAAAGAGGCCAGTGCCATCAGGGAATACTGTTGCTATGAAAGGGTGAACATGGTCTGCAACAATACTTAGGTTGGTGGTACGTGTCAAAGTAACATCCACATGAATGGCAGGACCCAAGGTTTCCAGCAGAACATTGCCCAAAGCATCACACTGTCTCTGCTGGCTTGCCTCCTTCCTATAGTGCATCCTGGTGCCATGTGTTCTCCAGGCAAGCGACGCAGAAGCACCCGGCCATCCACATGATTTAAAAGAATACATTATTCATCAGACCAGGCCACTTTCCATTGGTCCGTGGTCCAGTTCTGATGCTCACGGGCCCATTGTAGTTGCTTTCGGCAGTGGACAGGGGTCAGCATAGGCACCCTGACTGGTCTGTGGCTAAACAGCCCCACAAACAGCAAATTGCATCTACTGTGTGTTCTGACACCTTTCTATCAGCACCAGCATTAACTTTTTCAGCAATTTGATGTCAACGGTTGGATCGGACCACACGGGCCAGCCATCCCTCCCCATGTGCATCAGCGAGCCTTGGCCCATGACCCTGTCGCTGTTCACTATTTTTATTTTCTTGGACCACTTTTGATAGGTTCTGACCACTGCAGACTGGGAACCCACAAGAGATGCGCTGACCCAGTTATCTAGCCATCACAATTTGGCCCTTGTCAAAGTCGCTCAGATCCTTACGCTGCCCATTTTTCCTGCTTCTTACACATCAACTTTGAGGACAGACTGTTCACTTGCTGCCTAATAAATCCCACCCACTGACAGGTGCCATGATAATGAGATTATCAGTGTTATTCACTTCACCTGTCAGTGGTCATAATGTTATGGCTGATCTATGTATCAGCGTTATTCCCCTGTCAGTGGTCATAATGTTATGGCTGATGGGTGTATCAGTGTTATTCACTTCCCCTGTCAGTGGTCATAATGTCATGGCTGATGGGTGTATCAGTGTTATTCACTTCCCCTGTCAGTGGTCATAATGTTATGGCTGATGGGTGTATCAGTGTTATTCACTTTCCCTGTCAGTGGTCATAATGTTATGGCTGATGGGTGTATCAGTGTTATTCACTTCACCCGTCAGTGGTCATAATGTCATGGCTGATGGGTGTATCAGTGTTATTCACTTCACCTGTCAGTGGTCATAATGTTATGGCTGATGGGTGTATC
>JACXGJ010012865.1:0-17268 GCA_016801105.1 Esox niger
GGGGGGGGGGGGGTACGTCCGTCAAGATCAACTTTACTGATATAGGATCTAACTAAAGTGTGATGACAATCCCTGACAACCTAATGCTTACTCATTTGGGTCACCTCCATGGTTCATCAGACACTAGGCAGTCAGTGGAACGGTCTGGATCCACCAACAGTAGACCGCAATGGTCATCTTAGTACAAACAACCACATGAGAGTCCCTCAATGTGTTGAAGTGTATATGTCCACGTTCTGCCTGGGCACAGTGTGTTAGGCCTTTACACTGCCTGGAGACATTTGGTCCCTCACCTCTAATCCCTTTAGTAAGTTTGTTCTGGTTACAACTTTGTACAGCATCATCGATTGTGTTCCTACCCTCCGTTCGTAGTCAAATGCATTTAATGTTCCAATTCGCCTTCCCTTTTCAGCTCTAGTTTTCTAAGGCACAGGCCCTGAGGGGAATTTGTAACCGCGTGACACAAAGCCCTCATCTCCAAGGTTCAAGGCAAGCTGAACTCACAGAGATGATGTCTGTGTTGATGGGGCTCATCTCCACCACGTTGGCGTTGTAGGGCTCGTCTCGCCACAAGGGGGCGTTGTCATTGATGTCCATGATGGTGATGTTGACCTGGAGGAAGATGAACGAACGGCTCAGAAAGGTTCTAGTTCCAGTCAAGGCCGCGGAGATAGAAAGAGCGATGGCGAGGGACTAAAAACGACAACATCCAAATGCTCTGATAATGGTATGAATCGTAGATTACCGTGGCGATGCCTGTCTTCTGTTGGGGCCCCACTCCTCCGTCCACAGCTCTGACAATCAGGATGTATTCTGACTTCAGCTCTCTGTCCAGTAAGGCAGTAGTGGTGATCTCTCCTAAAACACACAGATCAAGCCGACATCCAGAACAAACCAGACATCAGACGAAACGCACGTACGGACACGCATAACCAACGACAGCCAACATTACAGAGCAGAGAACAACCGTTCTAATCCAGGCAACGGTTAGCTTAAAATAAATAGAGACAGTGGTTACATGTGTCTGCAAAGGGGTGGGGCGCAGATATGAGCCATAAAACACACAACTGAAAAGGAAGTGGTTGTCACTAAGCAAGCTGGTGCGTACACGTACTTGAGCTCCATAACGAAAATCAAAAAGGTTCTTTAAAAATGACAGCGGCCTCTGCATCAGAGGACAGCTAGGCATGTAGTTAACGCTTTCTCCAAACTGCCATGACCACTGACACGTGCACACACACACACACACACACACACACACACACACACACACACACACACACACACACACACCCACACACACACACCTGAGCGAGTGTTGAGGCGGAACTGGGAGGAACCCTGTAGCGAGTAGATGAGCGAGGCCTGTCCAAACTCTGGGGAGGCATCCAGATCAGTGGCATTCACAAATACAACCGTTGCCCCTGAGGAAGAGAGAGACATACAAACAGTAAGTGAAATAGAATGGGACCGCAAGTGCAAGACATCTAGAAGGAGAGAATGGGAGGGATGTGAGGAGTAAGGGAACGTTCAAGGGGATGGTTACTCTGAATGAGAGGGAGAGAGAGAGAGAGAGAGTAAGAGAGAGAGAGAGAGCAAGGGAGCAGTGAAAGAGGAAAAAATAAGAACAGAGACGGCCAGAGGAGACAGAAAAGCGATTGGCCGTCTGCATCTATAATTTTAAAAACGTCTCTTTGGATCCCCCCACTCGCTCTGACAGAGATTGGCTGAGTGGTTTATGGATTAGTGGATTATCAGCTTGTTTGGCTCCGTGGTCCGTGCCTGGCAGAGCTGTTGTCAATGCCCAGGGAAGGGGATGAGTGGCTGGGAGAGCCCAGGTCCAACCCTCCTGGGTTAGTGCCATGGTCCAGCCTCTCACTTCAACAATCTCAGTTTGCTTTCAAATCGGCCCTGTGACATTTGTAGGTGAGTTTCTATCATAGCTCGCGTGTAAAAGAGAGAAAGAGAGAGAGATAAGAAAAGACAGAAAGAGAAAGGGGTTTGAGATTGTGCGAGGGTGTTTTGCGCGTGTGTATACAGCCACTCTGACGGATGGGGGAGTAGTCAAATATCTAATTTCCTCCAGCAATTGGAAACAAATCTATTGTCTGGGATGAAAGAGTCCTCTGAATACATGCATGAGAATGCATCACCATTACGGAGCATCATGTTCTGGACTACCAAAATCATTTAACAGCAGTTGCTCGCTAAGCACTTAAAAATACCATAAAAACATCTAGAAAATATTATGAGAGGGGAAACTCCAAGGGTATGAATATAATAGTTTAATAAAGTTATTTGATGACTCCAAACACACCTGCAATGATGTTCTCAGGGATATTGACAATGTAGATTGCCTTGGTGAACTCTGGTGGGTTGTCATTCTCATCCTAAGGGAGAACAAAAAGGATAATTTAGTCAAATGGAAAATAAGTAAATAATATATGTTCATTAAAAACCTTGGATGCTCTGGTTTCTGTGGAATGGATTTCATGCATATGCTATACACAACTTCCTCTCAATTTTATTTCTTTGTGCGTATGGTGTCTAATTTAATTGCAGAAGTATTCTGAGGGTGTAATGCCCAGGGGTAGAAGAATGCACTGTAGTCAGTGCAAGGCAGTTGTCTTTGGGATCTTTCTGGATTCCAGCTAGATAACTCCAAATCTAGCTGAGGCTGCTTGGCTGCTATACCTTTCTGTTTCTTTATTATGGCTCTGATTACCAAGGCATGGTACCAGCAGGGTTTGAGACACCCGGCGTCCAGAGTGTGTGTGTGTGTGTGTGTGTGTGTGTGTGTTGTTGTGAAGTCATATATATTCATTTATTTGGAAAGTCTCTGATGGGAGGTGGACTATGAGTGCCAGCTGTAGCCTCAGCATGTGGGAGTATTTATGGGAGGCTCATTGATGACAGAGAGAGATGGAGGTAAATAAACAGGGAGAGAAATACCGAATGATTGACAGACAAAAAGTAAGAGAGAGTGGGAGAGGAACTGTCAGGGATGGAAGAGAGAGTTCAGGGCCAGATTGAGAGATATATGATGAGAGTAAGATTGTGAAAGAGATAGCAACAGATACCGAGAGGAAATGGAGAGATTCAGAAAGTGAAACAGAGAGAGAGAGAGCAAGATAGAGATCGAGAAAGAAAGAACATTGGGGACATAGGAGATTTGAGGTCCTAGGCCTCAAATACAGGCCTCAAAAATACAAAACCCAGAACGTACTGTACAAACTAGTTGCAAATTCAAACGAGAAACACTAGAGGAGATGGATTCAGTGGTCAACCTCTAGATTAGAGAGCAGGCAGTCATATCTACTATACCACCAAGAGTCACACTAGTTTGAAATTCATGGGGGCAAGTTAATTTGGTATCCATCAGACCTAACCCACTCCATTAAATTTATCAAAACAGAAAAAATATCACATTTGATTAGAAATAAATCTGGATCATATTTCAACAAAGGAAAGAGTCCTCCTGTGCGCTACATATATGACCCTGCAGAAACCCTGTACTTTAACCAGGACAGTTTTTCCATTCAGGAGAGAGGTCAATAAATTCCAGGACCATGCTTATGTACTAGTTCGTAGTGACCAGACATCCTTAGCACACAAGGGGACATGAACTTACCTGGAGGTGGCAGTATTCCACTCTATCTAAGAGCACTGATATTCAGCCCATTACACTTCTTTCAGGCCACAACAAAATTAGAACATAAAAGCAATGCTCGTGGATCACAAATCTGGAGTAGCCATTCTTAAACTCTTCACTGTTCTCCTCAGCTCTGGCTTCTCCTGCACTATTTGGAACCAAGGTCCGATCACTTCAATCCACAAAAGTGTAGACACATTTGACCTCAGTAATTACAGTGAAATCTGCGTGAACAGCAACTTCTGGAAAATCCGTAGCTGTGTTATCTACAGCACACTCCAAATGTCGTAAGTGAAAAGAATATCCTAAACAAACTCTAATTGGATTCTTGCCCAAATCCCCCACGAAAGACCATGTTTATAATCTACACACCTCAACTGACACCCGAAACAAAACAAAAGTGCATTGAGAGTGGGAAAAAATCCAATAATATTTAGTCAATGTACAAAAAATAGGGTGCAGTTAAAATTTAGAACAAACATAAAAATGCCTTCCCCCAGGATTGAGGGTGAGCTAAAGCCAGAGCGCCAATCTTTATATTAATGAGATGGTAGAGGCACTGGGAAGGTTTCCTGCATTCAGTTTCAACCTACTAGAAATAATAAGTATATTGATTGCAGTCGTTCTGGTACTTCAGTCCTCAGGTGTTCTGGCCCTTCTGGAGCGACATAGTAGTCTAGTGTAGAGCATCTGAACATAACCCAAAAAGTTGAAAGATCAAAACCTGTGACGGTAGGCCCCTGAACAGGGTGGTCCTACTTATTTGTTCCCCATGTTGTCACTTTGAATGAAAATGTGTTCACAGTCATACTTACCTGGTGAAATATTAGTGACAAATAACACCAAGCGGCCTAGAGAAGCACCTCTGTAGGACTGGGGCTTCTAAGCCAACAATAAGGATTTTCAACAAAAGGTCCAGCTTCCAGGACCACAACCATACATTGTACATAGACACCATTGCTCCAAAGCCAACAAATAATTACACCTTCCTCTGCCATAAAATCAACACCACAGGTAATTTCAGCAAGTCAACATCCCAGTTATAATTTTGCTTGAAAAACCACAATCCATAATTGAACCTCTACGGTCGTGAGTTACGAGGTCCAGTTACCATAATGAGAGTTCCAAAAAATGGCGTGAGCACCCAATTGAGCTTCAGCATAACATAGGCGTTCTCACAGTACAAAAGCAAACCACAATAAATGCATGCAAAGCTGAATTTAGATTATACCTACTAATTATTAGAAGCCAGAAAAGAGCTGTACATTTCAGAACCACCTAAATGAAGGTGATTCTCAAACCTTCCAATAACAAAGCCCACATCTACAGAGATTAAAGTAGAAAAGAGATCCTCCCCATGTCAATCAGGTTTTAGGGCCCTGTTCACAAACCTAAACCAACCACAAAAAATTCCCAGGAGAGCAACACTGTTCCAACCAAATGTGCAAACTGCCCACAAAATGAGTTGTCAATGGAGCCACACCTCTTAACCTCCTGCCAAAATGCATGGCCATATTGGAGACAAATATTTCCTTCAATTATTTCATATCAAATTCAATGCGCGATCACAGCAGCAAGATTTGTGACCCAGAGCAATAAGAAAAGGGAAACCAGTGGAGCACATCCAACATTTTAAACATAAACAATATTCCTGTCTCAATTTACATTTGTATTCATAATTGTAACTACTAACACAGTGTACATAGTGTACATAATGATAACTTCTGGAATGTTATTAAACTTTTTAAACTATGACTATGCTATAGTTTAGCTGTTTACAATGTTAAAATATGGGAAAGAAATTACAGTACGTGGCAGGGTTAGGATAGAATCAATGAATTCAGGAAGTACTGTAAATACAAACCTGATTCAGTAAGGCTTAATATAGACAGACAGCCCAATTCTGATCTTGTCCCACTAAATAACCTTTCACTAATAATGATGGATCTTTTCACATAAGATCATTTTCAGATTTAATATGATTGCAAAAAAATAGTGACAATGTTTATCCAAAATGGGCTGCCTGTGTAAATACAGCCTAATTGACTATGACAGTGTACACATGTTTCAATGCCTTCTCAATAAACCTAATCAGGTTCCCAAAAACCTCTGCCCAAATTAGAGGAAGTATTTGAGTGAGAATGTCAAACATGGCCTTAATAAGTCAATAAAAGGTAGTGAGAAATTCACGCATCAATGGGAATTTGTTTAATTAGCTTAGAACACTGACCAATCAATTGCCTGGGGCCAAGGTTACAATAATCTAGACCTTCCATTCCAAATCACTTTCTGAATTGACTGACTTCCTTTGGAATTGACCAAAATGCTGCTTGGAGATCTAAGAGTGCTGGGTGAAACCAAATAACAGAGGGGGTGTGATGTACTCACAAACAACTCCACAGTTACAGAGACACTGCTGTTGAGGGAAGGATTGCCCCCATCTTTGGCCATCACAGTAAGGTAGATCATTCCTCCAGGGACCATCTCATAGTCCAGAGGTCTTATCACACTGATCACTGTGGACAGGAGAGGAAGACATAGAAAGGGTACGCAAGGGAGGGAGACAGAGTGACGAGGAGGGAGACAGAGTGACGAGGAGGGAGACCGAAGGACGAGGAGGGAGACAGAGGGACGAGGAGGGAGACAGAGGGACGAGGAGGGAGACCGAGGGACGAGGAGGGAGACAGAGGGACGAGGAGGAACGAGGAGGAACGGGGAGGGAGACAGAGGGACGAGGAGGGAGACAGAGGGACGAGGAGGGAGACAGAGGGACGAGGAGGGACGAGGAGGGAGACAGAGGGACGAGGAGGGAGACAGAGGGACGAGGAGGGAGACAGAGGGACGAGGAGGGAGAGAGCAAAGGCAAAGACACACCGAGGCAGGGTGAGAAAAAGAGAGAGATGTAGAACGTCAGTGACGGTGTAAGAGAGCGAAAGGGAGGCGAGAGTGAAGAAGAGACATATAGAGAGCTTAGTTTATTAGCATTCCCATAATCTCCTGCTACTGTGTTTCCAAGACATGACAGAGTACAGAATAGCTAATGAAGACATATTATTGCTTATATTACAATATGTAACTGTAATTGACAAATATTGATAAAAACACTAAACACAAACCAAAATATTAATTAAATATAAGTTACACACACACACATGTATACATATATACACACACACACACATGTATACATATATATATAGTAATATAGTAAAAATAAAGGTGCTGGTCATATAATTCGAATATCATCAAAAAGTTGATTTATTTCAGTAATTCCATTCATAAAGTGATACTTGTATAATGTATACAGTCATTCCACACAGACTGATATATTTCAAGTGTTCATTCCTTTTTTTTTGAAGATTATAACTGACAACTAATGAAAAACCCCAAATCAGTATCTCAGAAAAATTGAATATTGTGAAAAGTTTCAATATTGAAGACACCTGGCGCCACACTCTAATCAGCTAATTAACTCAAAACACCTGAAAAAGCCTTTAAAAAATGGTCTCTCTGTCTAGTTCTGTAGGCTACACATCATGGGGAAGACTGCTGACTTGACAGCTGTCCAAAAGACGGCCAGACACCTTGCACAAGGAGGGCAAGACACAAAAAGTCATTGCTAAAGAGGCCGGCTGTTCACAGAGCTCTGTGTCCAAGCACATTAATAGAGAGGCGAAGGGAAGGAAGAAATGTGGTAGAAAAAAGTGTACAAGTAATAGGGATAACCGCACCCTGGAGAGGATTGTGAAACAAAACCCATAAAAAAATGTGGGGGAGATTCACAAAGAGTGGAATGCAGCTGGAGTTAGTGTTTCAAGAACCACCACGCGCAGACGTATGCAAGACATGGGTTTCAGCTGTCGCATTCCTTGTGCCAAGCCAATCTTGAACAAGACACGGTGTCAGAAGCGTCGCGTCTGGGCAAAAGACAAAAAGGATTGGACTGCTGCGGAGTGGTCCAAAGTTATGTTCTCTGATGAAAGTAAATGGTGCATTTCCTTTGGAAATCAAGGTCCCAGAGTCTGGAGGAAGAGAGGAGAGGCACAGAATCCACGTTGCTTGAAGTCCAGTGTAAAGTTTCCACAGTCAGTGATGGTTTGGGGTGCCATGTCATCTGCTGGTGTTGGTCCACTGTGTTTTCTGAGGTCCAAGGCCAACACAGGCGTCTACCAGGAAGTTTTAGAGCGCTTCATGCTTCTTGCTCCTGACCAACTTTATGGAGATGCAGATTTCATTTTCCAACAGCACTTGGCACCTGCACACGGTGCCAAAGCTACCAGTACCTGGTTTAAGGACCATGGTATCCCTGTTCTTGACTGGCTAGCAAACTCGCCTGACCTTAACCCTATAGCAAATCTATGGGGTATTGTGAAGAGGAAGATGAGATACACGAGACCCAACAATGCAGAAGAGCTGAAGACAACTATCAGAGCAACCTGGGCTCTCATAACACCTGAGCAGTGCCACAGACTGATCGACTCCATGTCACGCCGCATTGCTGCAGTAATTCAGGCAAAAGGGGCACCAACTAAGTATTGGGTGCTGTACATGCTCATACTTTTCAGTTGGCCAACATTTTATAAAATCCTTTTTTTGTATTGGTCTTAAGTAATATTCTAATTTTCTGAGATACTGATTTGGGGGTTTTCATTTCATCACTTTTTGAATGGAATTAGTGAAATAAATCAACTTTTTGATGATATTCAAATTATGTGACCAGCACTTGTATATTATATATTGATAATATATATGTATATCATATTCTTACATAGAGAAAAAAAGCATGTGCTGTCAACTGTTTTTCAAAGTAAAACTTCTGCGTTCTACCTGAGTAACCTCTTGCTACAGAGAATGCCACATTGACAGGGCTACTTTAACAACACATTAAACCTGGTTTAATTATAGTTAAGAGACCCATTATGGCATTTCTGGTGGAGTATGTTCATCTGTTTGAAGTGGATGCAAACGTACTGTACATTTTATCAACGTTTTTTGTAAATGACTGGAATAGATTATGTCGAATACAAACAATCAACCATAAAAGACATCTGATGCATTTTGTTTATTTCAGTTCGGTGTGTGTTGAGGACAAGGCGTGCTGCTCTGTCAGTTGCAGTTTCACAAGCTTTTTCTTTGCTGAGTAATCAAAATAGGATTAAACCACGTGTATATTTAATTTCTCTGTCAGATAGGCATAACATCTTTTTAAAACCGCCCTCTGTTCATTTTCAAAATAACTTTGGCAATATGCATCTTGATCATTTTACTTCAGGACTTCTTTTTCAGCCTAATGGTCACATCTACCGGCAAAGCTCCAGTTGTGGTTTAGTTCTCAGAGAATGTTTCTATCAAAATGCAATAATTTTAGTTTTAAATGTATTTAGGGCCTGTTTGTTGTTTATCACCAGTTCAGGTGATCCTTAGTGTAACTCCTTATTAAGAGTCTCAGTGAGCTCTCTGGCTGTGGGAGATGACACACATATGAATTCAGACAGATGCCAATTTAGCTTTTAGTAAGACAATGGGGTCATCATAAGTAAAATATGAGATAGTATAATCACAAGTGTCAACTGCCTAAGTGGGAGAGACAGGAAACCCAGAGGGGGTGAGAGAGAGAGAGAGAGAGAGAGAGAGTGAGAGAGAGAGAGAGCAACAGGAAGAGGATTGGATGTGTGTAGGACTGCAGACTAAGATTTACAACCATGATAAAACAACTTCATAAATAAGTTCCATTGAAATTAATTAAACATATTTACATTAACATTTGTAATAACTGGTAATTAAGTAAATAACCAAATATAATCATGTTTTGGCATGCTGTTGTATCAGAAATGCTGAGGTAATCTGAGTCAATATGTTTATATTTAGGTCTTATGCATAGCAACGTCCAGTAGCCAGTGCATAAAGTCGCATTATTGTGTCTATATACTGGCCCCACATCTCATTATAACAGCATTGTGAGCACTGTGTTCTACCATTTCGGCAACATTCAGTTGAGTGTGTGTGTGTGTGTGTGTGTGTGTGTGAGTGTGCATGTGCATGTGTTGCTGACCTGCATAGCCCTCCACCATGGTGATGATGAAGTAATTCCGGAACGCCGATGCCACCGTGATGGTGTAGGTCAGAACATTGTTGGGCGGAGAGTCGTCATCTATAGCCTGAGAAGAAAGTTACAGGTTACCTCTTCCAACGTATTTTATCGCAATGTACATCGTTGGAGATCAGTTGCAACATCAATGCTTTGGCTATGTTCATTCAAAACGTATCTCAATGATATTGGAACCCTGGTTTTAAACGTGGCGTTGTTCAGCCAAAAAAGCTCCCCGGAAATTGTGTATCGCGTCACGTTGGAACTGATACGTTGGCCGTTTCTCGAAAACACATCGGGCCCATAATTGGAGGATAAAAAAAATTGGTTGTTATTCTCAAAAGTCCCGGAATGCATCTTTAATGGAGTTTATGCCATTAATGCAATTTGAATTTGACAGAGGGGGACGTTGAAGACGGAGAGAGAGAACAGAGTGATTTTGTGAGCTAAGTGAGCGAGGGAGATGAGCAATAATATGATTTCAGTTGAATGAGGCCGACAGGGTCTGTATGCGTATGTTGCTGAGGAGTGCATTTCAGCGTGGGAGCCAGAGGATAAGACAGAAGTCAGTGTGTTATTAGGCAATTATTAAATGTGCAGCTGTTCACACTGGATGAACACCAACAGAGTGGCACAGCAAAGGTTGAAAAAAACTGCGTGTCTGTGTGTGTATATATATATGTATGTATGTATGTGTGTGTCTTTGGGTGTCACAATTGAGGCTAATCTGCACAACAACAGAACTGTCCGAAACAACAATCGGCGTGGACTGAAAATGATTCCTGGGACACTGGTTTTTTCTTTGGTATCAATATGACTTTATGATGATGGAGAGACATTACTGGTCGGATCTTTATGCTTTGTTGTTAAAAGAGTCAATGGCAAATACAGAGAATGTTTTTTGCTCGAAAAATAGTGGGTCTGATTCAAACCCTTGCTGAGTCAGTACAGTTTCTATGGTGCCTGTGGCTTGGACCGCTGGATCACAATAGGCCACTTGTTGCTTCTCTTTGAGAAGGCCATTACTCCATACGGAATACAAAAGTATCCCTTCAATTCAAACTTTTCTTTGTACAGTTTGTCTTTTTCTAACTTGTTCACCTTCAGATTCTTTTCACTTGCTCACTCTAGTTTCAATAACAGTGCCATGATGGAAGTCCACACCAATTGCAATTGTCTCCATATTTTGCTACCTCAAAATTCCATCTAAAAAGGATAACATTGGATTTTTTTTGGCCTACTGGTCTATACATACTTGAAAATAGGATCTAGAAACATTGCATTCCATACAAAAGAACAAAATTGAATGAGGCCTGTGAAAAGAAGGACTGCTGCGGCAGAAATAATAATTTCAAATCTTCCATTTGGCAAGAAGGCCGTTAAAGATGGAATCCGGATTAGAGGAAACAGCGCCACTGTCCTCCGCGGGACCTCTGTCATTGTTTTGCTTTTTTGCGGATGAAACAATGATGAGGTACGTCAGACAGTGGGGTGAAAACAAAAGATTGAAGTACATATCCTGCTGTTATTTTGCACATACAGTGAGGGAAGAGTGCACATGGTTGGCATCTTTTTGGTTCTAATACTGCATTCAAATATGGCAGGTTACTGTTAAGGATTCCAGCTTTGAGCGACATTACAAGATACAATAAATAAAATACAATTTTAGGTCTAAATGAAAGCCTATGGTCATACCCGTAGCACTATATTTAAATCCATAGCAGCATGGTGATATATTTTTTCATGTTATGTGTATTTTCTGATGAATTTGTCATGATCAGAATTAATATGAAGGGAGCAAAGCCTATTATACAAATTAAGAAGAAAAAAACGGACTCAAACCTCCAAAAACCTTATCCTGGGATAGAGTTATGTATTATCAATTAAATTACAGACATTTCAAAGACACTCTTTCCAAGAGGTGTTGAGTGACCTGAAAAACAGTGGGCATGCTGCCCTAAAGTTGGTGCCATGTAAGATGCAGTTGTTTAATTCACTTGCTCGCAGTACCACTGTGCCATTACCACTAAGTGTTTGAGTCCTGGTCTCGGCACACTAACAAGTTGTCAGAGGGTGACAAAATTTCAGAAAAGGGTTGCCTTGACTTGTCATGTTCTAGCATCTCCTTGTGATATGTCAATTGCCTTTTAGCTCAATTGTAGATGTTGGCTGGGGAGTGTGTTGAACTTTGGCTTGACTGTGCCTGTCAGAGGTACAGGTGGGGATCCAAACGCGGACTGGGAAGAGGTGGGAGCAGGGCAGGTAGAGTGTACAGGGACGGGAGGTCAGGCGTCTAATGTAACGGCGGCGAAGGGACAGACGAACGATAGACAGAGTAGTCAGGGAACAGGCAGAGAGTCGGTACACGGGCTGGTGGCAGAGGTACAGTCGGGGAACAGGCAGAGTGGTCAGGGACAGGCGAGAGGTCAGAATGCCGGCGGACAACAGAGGTACAGGCAAGGGTCAGGCAGAATGGTCGAGAGCGGGCGATGGGTCGGAGCACGGATAGACAGGTCGAGAAACTGGAGAACGCCAGATGTGGCATGTAAACATGAACCATTGATCTGGCAGGGGTGAGATGGCAGGGAGCTGTATTTGACTGTGTGGTGATTAGGTGACTGGGGACAGGTGTGTGTGTAGGTGATTGGTGACAGGTGTGTTAGGTGTGTACAGAGTTTCTGGAGCGCGGGCGCCCTCTGCTGCGCGCTGGCGGAGGCGGGGATGTGACAGTGCCGATGTAAACGTCCTGATTGAGCGGGCAGTGTGATAAGAACAACGGTTTGTGAGATGTGCTCGGAGGAGTCATTTCGATGTTTGACTCTCCCGCATCTGCTTTGTAGTTGTTGTGAAGAGGCAAGGACAAATTGGATGTCATGAAATGTTATTTGAGGAACATTTTCAGGACTGTTCTTCCATTTACAAAATGTCGGGTGGTGTAGATCTATAGGAAACTGTAATACATTTCTTTTGAGATATAATTCAAAGGCAGCAAAATGTGAAAGCAGCGCATTGGGTTTGAAGACTGACTAGCCAATATACATTATCATAAGGGGTAAAAAGAAATTCACTCATGGACAATTGAGAGGTGGGTGAAATACAAACACAGGATAAAGAGAGGAAAAGAGTGAGAAAGAGTGGTGGAAAGGGGGTTAAAGAGACAGGAAGGCATGAGATGTGGGAGGCGAAGGCAAAGCATTGTTTCTGGAGAGAAACACACAGGGATGATGGGCATGGCGCTGAAAGGGAAAAACGTTTCTGGTGTTTTGCCTCACGGTGTCCCTCGCCACTTTTCCTCGCTTTCTTTTTTATCTCCAAGGTTACCATCCCCTCGGTCTTTCTCGCTCACTCATCGCTGTCTTTTCTCCCTCTACCTCTCTGGCCATGTCGGTCTTAATATGTCCCTCTTTCATTTGCATTTATTTGCTCCAGTGTTTTCCAGAGGCTTGGGGTCCGGTCCTTGGCAACAAAAAAAAACACACCCGAAAACCAGAAACGCTGACGCACACAGTTTCTGCTCACTGGCTTCCCTATTTCTCTCAGGCATCACATTAATAACCGGAGTGTTTTAGGTTAGCTGGGTCTAATCAAATGCAGCAATCCGAGCATTCAGTCCCCACTCACATGCACGACGCACACACAAACAAACACACAGGCAGGCCACAAAAAGCGGGACGGAGTTCCTGCAACGTGTCGAGTCAGGCCCGCGTGGCTAATTATTAGCTTTGGATGTTAAAGGACAGTCTGTTTCTGGTGCACAACCTACCGAGCGTGGTCAGAAATACGGTTAAGTGGTCTCACTTTTATCATGTACGACCTCGTAGTGTGTAACCTGTATACTTGTAGCCTAAACTGATGCGTCCACCACTCTACGCGTCCCTGCCACTTATCTCCCTACTTGTGATTGTTCTGTTGTTCAAAATGTTACAGTTTAGTGGGTATCCTGCCTGCTTTCAAGTCAATTTGTCAATTTCCATGCTAAATTATAGTGTATTTCACTTGCTTGGCAGGATTACGGTGGATTCATATATTACCGGTTTTAGTATATGAGGAAACAAGCACAGGAAAGTGTAGCAGGGATTCCCAACCTAGGGGGTGTGCTCAGGAAAAGGGCGACTGAGCTGCCTGCTTGCAAGCCAGCTAACTATTTGGCTCCAAAAAAAGAAAAACAGAATCACATATGTATATATGAAATCAAATTTCCATAATATCTATATTTTTAAAGCAGTTCTGTAGGTTTTGATTGCAGTATATTTTCTTGCTGCAATTCACCATCCACAGGTGGGACCACAAATCCATAGACCTGAACCAAAAAGTAACTTTAACATTGGATTCTTAACCTCACCCCAAATAAAACGTGTGTGTGTGTGTCCTCACCCTGACTCGGGCCACCTGCTGCACGGCCTGTTCGTTCTCTCTCAGCGAGCCTATGTAGGCCTCCTTCTGGAAGAGGGGCGTGTTGTCATTGACATCCAGCACGTTGACCCTGAGCCTGCCTGTGGTCTCCTGCCCACCCCCGTCCTGGGCCAGCAGGGTGAGGGTGAAGCGTTGCATCAGCTCATAGTCCAGACTGCCCCGCAGAAGCACCCAGCCGGTCTCAGCGTCCAATGAAAACCTGGCATGTGACGGGACAAAAAGAACAACCATTCAGCAGACATGAGATCTCATTTCAATATTTTGAAATGTTGAACCTAGGCAAAAGAAAGTGCCACAGTTACTTCATATTGTGTCTTAATGTGCAGTGACCTCCATTAAAAGATTAATGTGCAGTGACCTCCATGATTTATTAACCCCTTGGTAAAGATGAGATGAAGACTAAAGAAAATTGTAACTGTTGTTAAGCACTCAATATTTGAGAAATATGCCTTTAATTTAGATAAAATTGTTCAAAGAAAAATAAATCAGGAAATAATATTTTTCTCAAAAAAAAAAAAAGTGGAACTCCCATGTGGCTTTCCCTGGAATTCCTGGTTCACTGGAGTATACACAACAACTATCAAACTCCTTTTGTCCTCAATTTATAAAGGAAGGTCAGGGAAGGAAGAGGCTCCAAGTTTATTTTGAGGAGGGCAGTTTGATAACTGAAAATGATGCATGGATCACAGTTAGTCATTAGAATTTTGGTGACACAAAGATTCCAAAACTACAACAACACATCACCTCCTTGCCGACAATCTACAGGAATGTATTGCCAGATAAAAGCCTGTACTCTATTTAAGGCCTGGAGTTTTCTAAACATCATTTAAATATTTGTCCCATGTTTCCAAGATCAAGCTATTGAACAACAATGACAGTGTTCACCTGTCTTTACCAAAGGGGACAATAATTCTGGAGGTCACTGTATTTAGGGGTCACTTACTGGTCGGGGTCGTCACTGAAGTAATACAGCACTGTGCCAAAGGTACCAACATCTGCGTCTGTAGCCTGAGAAGAAGGGAAACAAAAGGCATTGAGTAGCACGCATCACAGTACGCATGCCACCTCCAAACTTATCGTCTCAAAACACTGGTCATCTCCCTGCATCAAGAGTTCCTATACAAAAACTGTAAATCCATTTAAAAGTTATATTGAAATGGATTTACATTTAACATGAATCACATAATATACATACTCCATTTTCTTATACGCCAACCACACAATACATATTTGCATGTTCGGCCCCTATATGTTGTGTAGCACAATTCTGAATATCCTCACATGTGAAAGGGGACCAATCACAGTGGAGGAACATATGGAGATAGATTTCTATCAAAATGTTGTAAAGTTGTAAGCAGCGAGTAAACTTGTAAGCAGAAATACATAATGCAACTGCCAAATAAAAAATCACAGTCAAGAAATATAGGCATATTGTTTCACAAAAATATGTCCAAAAGCAAAAGAATCATTAACAAAAACAAAGGAGGATTTGCAAATAAATGTATGACCGCTTTTAATGTTCGAACAGGTTTTGTGAAAGCTACAGCATTTTTACTTGCATTTTACAAATGTGTAACTTGCCTTACATATTTGTGAGTTGCTCCACATAATTGTTAGGGCCGCTGCATATTTGTGAGTTGCATTTTATGGATCAGTTGCATAGACAATCCAGATTTGGACCTCCTTAGTTCTGGTTATGATTTGTCTCCAGAACACCCTATATGTTCGATATGTACTTTCAAAATAACACATCGCATAATTACTTGTATAAATAAAGTGTTGAGTTTTACAGCACACCAGCATTATGTGGACTTTAATACCGAAACGATCAAGACAAAACATTAACTTTGAACATGTCGGATGTAAGACGGTCGAAGATGGCTATCAAGTTTCCAACACCCAGTTGGCTTATTGAATATTGCCAGTCTTTCTACTCACTCAAGTCACTTAAAAGACAGGGTAATCTAGCCGAGGATGAGATGAGCTAACAAGCTAATGTAATGTTACTGCATGCCAGAAGTAGTTAAAAAATAACAAGCTAGTTACACACCGAGCAAAGCTGACTAGTGTAGCAACCAAATAGCCTTATAGAGTTGATAGTGTAATACCAATATTAATTGTGTCTGAATATCTCCTTTGGTGATTTACTAAATTAACTTACAGACCAGCAAAAGACTAAATAATGTTACTTAAGACCACATTTTCTCAATTCTCTGTCATCATTGCGATAACGTACGGCCTGAAACTTTTTTCATAAATGTTTTTGCCATCATCAATTGAAGTAACCAAATAGGCAACGCTACTCACAAATATGTATCATTCACAAAAACATGTTAGAACATTGAAAACGGTCTTAAATTAGTTTTCTTAGTTAGTTAATTCCTTTGTTTTTGTTAATGGTTCATCATTTGTTTTTGGCTTTTGAAATAAAGCTCTAGAAAACCAAATAAGAGACCACCGCACCTTTTTCTTTCCTTTTCAAAAAAGTCAAAAAGGAAGGTAATGAGTGAGGAACAGAGGGTCAAAATGAAGAGACCAGTGCAAATTGAACGCTTCTGTTCCTCACTCAAAACTTTCCTTTTCAACTTTTTTGGAAAGGAAAGAAAAAGTTGCAGTAGTCTATACATTTTTTCCTGAGCTGTATGTTTGTGAAACCATGTGAATATATTCCTTGAAAGTGATTTTTATTTGACTACTGTATTATGTTTTTGCATCTCAATATACAGTGGTCTGCAAAAGTTTGGGCAACCTTGTTAATTTCCATGATTTTCCTTCATAAATCGTTGGTTCTTAGGATAAAAAAAATCAGTTAAATATATCATATAGGAGACAAACACAGTGATATTTGAGAAGTGAAACGAAGTTTATACCATTTACAGGAAGTGTGCAATGATTGTTCGAACAAAATTAGGCATCTGCATAAATTTGGGCACTACAATCAAAAAAAATAACTCAATATTTAGTAGATCCCCCTTTTGCAGAAATAACAGCTTCTAAACGCTTCCTATAGCTTCCTATGAGGGTCTGGATTCTGGTTGGAGGTATTTTGGACCATTCCTCTCTACAAAACACCTCTAATTCATTCAGGTTTGATGGTTTCCGAGCATGGACGGCT
>JACXGJ010012867.1:0-17197 GCA_016801105.1 Esox niger
TGAATCTGCTGCTAATGTCTTGGTACCAGATACCACAGCACACCTTCAGAGGTCTGGTGGAGTCCAGGCCTTGATGGGTCAGGGCTGTTTGGTACCAGATACCACAGCACACATTCAGAGGTCTAGTGGAGTCCAGGCCTTGATGGGTCAGGGCTGTTTGGTACCAAATACCACAGCACACATTCAGAGGTCTGGTGGAATCCATGCCTTGATGGGTCAGGGCTGTTTGGTACCAGATACCACAGCACACCTTCAGAGGTCTAGTGGAGTCCAGGCCTTGATGGGTCAGGGCTGTTTGGTACCAGATACCACAGCACACATTCAGAGGTCTAGTGGAGTCCATGCCTTGATGGGTCAGGGCTTTTCTGTGCCAGATACCACAGCACACATCAGAGGTCTGGTGGAGTCCATTCCTTGATGGGTCAGGGCTGTTTGGTGCCAGATACCACAGCACACATTCAGAGGTCTGGTGGAGTCCATGCCTTGATGGATCAGGGCTGTTTTGGCAGCAAAAGGACCAACACAATATTAGGCAGGTGGTCATAATGTCATGGCTGATCGGTGTATCTGCATATGTCTTGATGTCTCAAAGTAAATATATGTTATATACAACATTCATGCTCATGTTAGACATATTAGTTACATACATGCAGCTCTGGCAGCCATTCCATTCCAGTGTCCAATAAATTCCAACACATTTTACTTAATGAGGTACTAATTAGGTAATTACGGTGTTATATTCTTGTGCTGGAAGAGTAGGGTAAACATTTTCAGTTTTCTGTTGTTTTAAACTTGAGGACATGAGGTCTTAACCAACACCTGCGGAGTACCAGGCCTGGCTCGTTGTGGTCCCTGTCCAAAGACTTCCTGCTTGTGTTGCAGATCAAGACGAAAATGGATTATTTCAGCTGCCACTCTGCTGACCCCCCCGTCTGTCTGTCCTTGTCCATCTGGTCATGCTTCTGATCTGGACTAGGATTAAATAGACTGGGCTCAGCCCACATACATAAAACTATTACAATTTGGACTTTCTTAGGGAGTTTTTCTTAGCCACTGAAGTTCATCACTACTGTTGTTTGGTCTCGGGGGTTTAAGGCCAGGTGTTTTGTGAAAGCACTTTGCGACAATTGCGGTTGTAAAATGGGCTTTATAATATGCATTTGATTGATTGATTACCTGAACCAAACAGGCTCCTCAAAACAGGCTCCTGGGGGCAGGGCTGAATTCGTGCAAAGCTATAAAAAAGCCCTTCATTGATGAGAAGCACAAAAGTGTATGCGAAAGACCATAAAGATTGGACAGTAGAGGAATTTTGTAAGGATATCTTCTCTGACAGGTCAAATTGCCCAACACCTAGTCATCTAATGGTTAGACAGAGACCTGGAGAGGCCTACAAGCCACAGTGTATCACACCTGAAATTTGGTGGAGGATCTGTGATGATCTGGGGACGCTTAAGCAGGGCTGAATTCGGACAGATTTGTCTTAGTGAAGGATGCATGAATCACACCAAGTTCAAGATTATTCTTGAAGAACACCTGCTTCCTTTTGCTCTGACAATGTTCCCCAACTCTGAGAATTGGTTTATCCAACAGGACAATGCTCCATGCCACACAGCCATGTCAATCAAGGTGTGGATGGAGGACCACCATGACCCTGCTACAGCCAGCCCAATCTCCAGACCTGAACCCCATTGAAAACCTCTGGAATTTTGTTGTTGAAAAAATAATATGAATTTGTTATCTTTGCATTATTTAAGGTCTGAAATCAATGCATGTGTTTTTATCTTTTTATTTTAACCAGTTGACCAATCTGCAAATAAATTACCCTAAATGACAATATTTTACATTTGGAATTTAGAAGTAATGTTGTCAGTAATTTATAGAATGAAATCAGCTACCTATAAACTGTAAAAAATATAATTTTGCAGCGGTCCCATCATTTTTTCCAGAGCTGTACACATTTATTTTGTAGCCAAAACCTTGACATTTGTTACTGTTATTTTCTTGTGTAACTTACTGGAGGTGAGTCCACATCCAGTGATGTAACAGGGGTTGTTGTTGGGCAGGATCTGACCAGAGGGAGGGAGAGCAGCCAGCTGGACAGCAGAGTTCAGGGTGGCCTCAGCGCAAAGCTTTAGGAGGGCAATGTCAAACCTGAAGGTTAGAGGAGCAGAATGTCAAACCTGAGGGTTAGAAGAAAAGAATGTCAAACCTTAGGGTTTATAGGCCCTTTCATTTTAAATGTAACAGAGGAATGTAATGGAGGAATCAACATCCTGTTTCCTTACATATCTGTTGTTCATCTGAGCCAGGGTTAAATATATAGGAAGAGCTTCCAAGTAATTATATTACTGGGAAATGTTCATAGACAAATGTTAAGATGTTAGAAAAACACTGTCAATTGTCACATTTAAACCTGATCAAACCAACACATTTCATTCTATAAGTGTTCTGTACCCTGAAATGACACTGTTGGGGTTCCACTGTCGATGGACAAAGGCCTCTGTGACAGTGTTGATCAGCTCGGTTCCCTCATTGCTGTCCAGGTTGTGTTCTCCTAGAACCACACGCCATGTCCTCGGTCTGCAGACACACACATTAGTGATCCATAGGAATTCCAAATCCGTGTTACATTTTTTTAATGGAATTTGTTTCAATGTATTTGTGTATATTATTCATGTATTGTATTGTTTTGTTTTTGTCTGATCCTATTGCCTCAACAGATTCACTTAAAAATATAGGTCTGTCCTTGTTCTACCTGTCAACACAGTGGGCGGCTGTCAGGACCCATCCTGTCCTGATCAGAGAACCTCCACAGGTGTGGAAGAAGGAGCTTCCAGACTGGACCTGGAGAGAGACCTGAGGATAGGAGATATAGAGATGAGGGTTTTAAAGATGAAGATTTAGCCTGATTCTTTAATCATATGTGAACAGGCTTTCTCTGACTGGGAAGAGAAAATTATTGCTTTTGCTTACTGCCTGAGATTAAGAGAAACATCAAATATATATTTTTTTAACTAACAGTATTTTACATATATAACTATAGTTTTCTTACTGAAAAAAATGTGACTTTTATCACCAGCACAATTTTATCATTTGTTTAGATAATTTTTTAATAATATGTCATTTTAGAAATATAAAGTTACTGTGTTAAATTTGATTGGTCTATTTAATTAAATAGTAATTATTAATTATGGTCTGTATAAGTGTGGACAATGGGTGGAGATCGGGTGTTGTAAGCTACACTTCACCCATGCAGCCGGTTTGTTGACACTTACAGTCACTGTAAAAATGTATACATTATTATTAGGAACCACCAACTGTGATGTTGAGAGCAGAAATTAGGTGGTGTAATATTGACTTTAACCTACATTCATTTTCTGGGGTGGATATTATAACAGAATTTGTTTGGAAATATAATGATAAAACTTTACACTCCGCAATACATTGGTTTTCACTAAACAGACACCGGTGATTGACTTACATACAGATCTGGGATCAGATATGTGTTGTTACCCAGAACCAGATTAGTTTACTATTGACTAAGAGAAGACTAATGTCTTACCTGCCAGGGCCAAGAGTGGGGCTTGGCGACCTTACCGCCTACAACTCTGGTCTGAGGTACATCTTCCAGGTATCTGGGCGGGAACACAAGATCCTCACTTAGCACTATACAGGATACAGTCAGACAAGACAAGACAAGACACACAATTAAAACACTATTAGTTTCATCAGATGATCATTTACACATTCAACATATTATTTTTATTTTACACCTCCGTGAGAGTCAAAGTTAGAAAGAAAGGAATGGAATAAAAAAAATCAAATTTAGAAAAAGTATGTGAAAGAAAACAGAAGAGAATTAGTTCAGCAAGAAAAAAAGAGTCAGAGTTTGTATTTTCACCCAGGGTTATGAGAGCATTCAACAGGATGAACTTCAGCATGTCTCCAGTCTGTAGTCTGTACTGATGGAGCACTCCTGTTCCTCGTTTATACCCTCAGGATTTGAGAAACACCACATGACCAATATAGGGTTCAGAATAAGGACATCAAACCATCATCAAGCAGGTGTTATTGAATTTGGTGAAGTCATTGTGTGCCGCCTGGTTCCTATATTTGTGTTTGCCAAACCATATTTCTTCTTTATTAAATGCATTACCAGAATGCAGCGTTTGTGGTTCTTTTTGTGGAGGTTGGGGTTTCCCAATGAGAGACACCACTAAGACACGTGTTTATCAATCAAAAGGGGAAATCCAGGGGAATACTCTGCTCTTCGTCCTTATCCGCTAAGACATGCAGTTCTTTAGATATAACCACACATATTGTATCAGTGGCAGTTGTATTCTATAATCATGTCCCAAGGATTGGAGCTACAAACTCATATGTACATCCATTCCAATCAGGACACTTGAGATCTAGCAGTTGTGGTTAGATTTGCTGTAAAAACGTCACCCACAAGCCAGGCGTTCAACCAAAAGCTCAGGAGTAAAAATCACCCTCATCAGGTGCGCTTACAGATATATTCTTTACAAATGACCAGTTAGAGATAATTTTGTGTCCTTTATTGAGTGGAGTCTTTGGAACACAGGAGATGGTTTTGGTATTGCTCTGGGAAACATTCAGGCTGATCTAGAAATATTCATTTTTTTATTTTTTATATATTCTAAAACAGGAAATGTTTTCCACTTATTTGAAATGCTCAACGGCATAATGTACTTTCAAACTTGCTGTTTCATTGACTGAAAATACATTTCCACCCTCTTTTGACCTCTACTGACAGTCAATTTTTTTGCATTAATGTCAGCGTTTAGATCAGACGGAGGTGAAGCAGAATGCGGAGATGATGACTGTAGATTCATATATTTTAATAAAGGGAGCTGACTGGTGTTCATCAATAGCGAGACAATAACACACAAAGACAGAGGGAGCAGACAGAACATATATACTGGAGAGGAAATGACTGGATGATGATCAGGTGCGCTAAACAAGACAACAGGTGTGATGGATTGATGATGGCGGTGGTGTTAGAAGAACGGTGACATCTGCCACCACCGGCCTGAGGAGAGACACATGAAACGAGGGGTTAATATGGTAGTCAGGAGGGAGACGCAACCGATATGTTACCTCGTTGACTCTCCTCAGGACTTTAAAGGGCCCCACAAACCGCGGGCCCAGCTTGCGGCAGGGCAGGCGGAGGGGCAGGTCCTTCGTCGAGAGCCAGACACGGTCGCCCGGACGATACACCGGGGCTTCCCTGCGGTGGCGGTCAGCATAGACCTTCTGACGGCGGACAGCGAGCCTGAGGCGAGTCTGCGCAGCTTCCCATGTGCCCGCTGCCCGCCAAAACCACTCGTCCACCGCAGGGGTACCGGTCTGGCCCGGTGTCTAGGGAGCCAGGACTGGCTGGTAGCCCAGGACACACTGGAATGGGGATATCCCCGTGGAGGAGTGGTGACGGGAGTTAAGTGCGTATTCCACCCACGGTAGGAATTCCGCCCACTCCCCAGGCCGGTCCTGGCAGTACGACCGAAGGACCCTGCCCACGTCCTGATTGACGCGCTCCACCTGCCCATTGGATTGGGGGTGGTAGCCCGAGGTCAGGCTGACCGAGACCCCCAAAAGCTGCATAAAAGCTTTCCAAACCCTAGAGGTGAACTGGGGGCCCCGGTCAGACACTATGTCCTCGGGCACCCCATAGTGCCGGAAAACATGGGTGAAGAGAGCCTCCGCGGTCTGTAGGGCGTTGGCCCTGATGTTCTTGCTCCCCGGCCTGTAGGTAAGAGTGAACACAAACCGGGAAAAGAACATAGCCCACATGGCCTGGTGAGGGGTCAGCCTCTTCGCAGCCCGCATGTACTCCAGGTTGCCGTGGTCAATCCAGATGAGGAAAGGGTGTTTGGCCCCCTCTAACCAGTGCCGCCACGCCGACAGGGCTCTCGCCACGGCCAACAGCTCACGATCACCGACACCTGAATTACGCTCTGCCGCACTGAGCTTCTTTGAGAAGAAAGTTACAGTTTTCCATTCGTCCCCTTTCCGGATACGCACCAGGTTATAGGCACTCCTGAGATCTAACTTCATGAAAAAGAGGGCCCTGTGCATCCTCTCAACATCCGCAGAGATTAAGGGAAGAGGATAACTGAACAGAGTGGTGATTTTATTCAGTGCCCTGTAATTGATGCACGGGCGCAAACCACCGTCCTTCTTTTTCACGAAAATAAAAACTTGAAGAGACCAGTGGCCGGGAGGACATCGCCTCAGTTTCGGTGAGGGACAGTGGATACACGTGACCCTTAGGGAGTGCGGCTCCTTCTAGGTGGTTTATCGCGCAATCCCCCGGCCTATGAGGCGTTAATAAAGTAGCCTTAGCCTTGGAAAAGACTGCAGCCAAGTCCCTGTATTCGGGAGGATTTGGCACGGCGGGAGCACTGTCTGGACTTTCCACCGTCGTCAAATCCACGGAAACACCCAAACACCTACTTTGGCACTTCCACGACCACCCCGAAAGGACCTGACTAGACCAAGAGATGATGGGGTCATGGAGAGACAGCCAGGGAAAACCCAACACGACGGGGAAAGTGGGAGAATCCATGACGTGAAGGGAAATGGTTTCGCTGTGTCTGTCGCTAGAGACCATAAGGAGAGGGACAGTACGCTTGGTTATCAAGCCCGACCCTAATGACCGGTTGTCTAGTGCTCTCACGGGTAGGGGGGTGGAAATGACCTGGAGGGGAATGTATGCGCGTAAAGCGAAATCCCTGTCGATGAAATTCCCAGCAGCACCTGAATTTAACAGCGCCTTACACTGGGAGGGCAACGGAAAACCGGGGAAATGAACAGGGACGGTGCAGAGAGTGAGTGGAAAGTTGTGAATGGACATGAGCTACCTGGGGTGATGCGGAAGTGACAAGCCTGTCGCCTCTTGAGCCGGAGGAAGAGGGGTAGCACGGAGCAGCGGAACCGCCCCAGCGCTTAGCTGACGCACTCTGCTCTCCACCTCCTCGCCCTCTGCCCGGGAGTACAGCCGACCCCATATCCATCGGGACGGCGGTGTCGAGGTGGTGGGGTGGAACAGCCGGGCCCCCGCTAGGACGTCCTCGGGCAGCCAGCTTGTTGTCGAGACGGATAGATGTTTCAACCAATTGCTCAAATGAGAGGCTCACGTCTCGACATGCCAGCTCCCTTCAGACGTTCTCCCGAAGGCTACAACGGTAGTGGTCGAAGAGGGCCCAGTCGTTCCACCCAGAACCCTCTGCCAGGGTTCGGAACTCCAGTGCGAACTCCTGCGCGGATCTCGTCTCCTGCCGTAGATGGAAGAGTCGTTCGCCCGCCTCTCTCCCCTCGTGTGGTTGGTCAAAGACGACTAGGAAGCGGCGGACGAACTTGGCGTAGCTGCCCTGGAAGGGCCCCTCGGTGTTCCAGACGGCGGTGGCCCATTCCAGGGCTTTGCCGGACAGGCAGGAGACGAGCGAGGAGATCTTCTGGGCATCGGTTGGCGCAGGATGAATCGACTGGAGTGCGATGTCTATCTGAAGCAGGAAACCCTGGCAGCGGTCCGCCGTCCCGTCGTAATCCCGGGCAAGCGGAATGTGTATCGCTCCAACTCCGGTAAGTGCAGGCTGGGGAGGCGGTAATACGGCCGGTGCTGCGGGAGCGGACTGGGCCAACTCTAGGCGTTGAACTTAGCCATGGTAGCGCCTAGGTTGGCCAGGATGGTGGTGTGGTCCTGTATGACCTCCGCAACACGTTTAGAATGGTGTGTTATTCTGTCAGCGTTTAGATCAGATGGAGGTGAAGCAGAATGCGGAGACGATGACTGTAGATTTATATATTTTAATATAGGGAGCTGCTTTGTGCTCATCAAGAGCAAGACAATAACACACAAAGACAGAGGGAACATATATACTGGAGAGGAAATGACTGGATGATGATCAGGTGCGCTAAACAAGACAACAGGTGTGATGGCTTGATGATGGGCGGTGGTGTTAGAAGGCCGGTGACATCGAGCGCTGAGGACCGCCTCCTGCAGGGGGAAGATGGCCAGCAGATGGCGTAGTTGTCACAATTAAATTACAAATGTGCACACTTTATGGGATGTGTGTCTTGCTCAGGGATAAGGCAACACTCTTTTTCATTTTGTTACAGGCTCAAAGACCTTGATCACTAGGGAACCGCTAGGCGGCAAATCCAGATCAACGGCAAAATTCAACTGTATGTGTGGTAACAATGGGTACGCAATTGTGGTTAAGTTGCAGGACAAAAGAGCTACACGTTGGGAAATCTCTGCCTACCTTTCATAAAAGCCTTTGTCAAGAAAGTTTTAAACTCTTGAAAAGCTGTAACGTTTGGAGACAGTATGACAGCAGTTTCTCTGCAAGCACAAAAAATCACATATTTCTAGTTAGTTCTAATGGGGCTGTCCAAGTAATCACTCATATTGCCATATTACAGCCATTCAACCCAAACAAAAAAATGTAATGATGATAATAGCATTTATTTATTTGGTGGATCCTATTCTAGGCACCCAAGGACATCTAACACAGCGTGATTTCAACACAAAAGAAGTTGCATTACATTCTTTTTATGCTCAAGACCATTTTGAGCAATCCAGAGAGTCTGTATTAATTTTAAAAAGGTTACGGACAGTTGTGAAAACACTATTGTTGTATTATCAAGACAAAAACACCTGTTATATGAGCCAGACACTCAAACTTGGGCTATGAGCTTGCAGTTTGGACCATTTTCCCGATAAGACACCCTGCTCCCTGGTCGTACCATTGGAGACCCAGAGGTGCATAATGCAATCTGTTAAGCCAGTGGGAAGAGCAATGGGCCCAGGGCCCCACCCACGCCTGACGAGAGGCCCAAGGCCCCGGCCACGCCTGACGAGAGGCCCAAGGCCCCGGCCACGCCTGACGAGAGGCCCAGGGCCCCACCCACGCCTGACGAGAGGCCCAGGGCCCCACCCACGCCTGACGAGAGGCCCAGGGCCCCGGCCACGCCTGACGAGAGGCCAAGTTCCCATGGCCCCGCATGACGAGATGACCAATGACCCGGCCACGCTGCGTTCTAAATAAAGCAAGAAAGTATATTCATACAGCTCAAATCAAAGATATGCATTTTTATTCGGTTGTCTTTTTATATAAAAGGTAAAAAAATACATTAAATATAAAAATACAACAGAAAAAAACACTTCAAGAAAAAATACAATAAACCACAATAAAACGTCAAAATAGAAATAGATTACAAACAGAATAAAAACATAGCTGGTAGATTCCATGAGGAAGCTATAAAAGCTGTGTGGTTAAAGTGTTCAGTCAAGGGCACACGACAGGAGTCTTTTTAACCTGGATGTGACGGTTTGAGTGTGTAACAGTGAGGCTAAAAAGGAAAACGAACATGAGGAATACCGATCAATTGTCTGTGGGGTGCAACGGCAACACAAACACATATTTATGCAACTCATTAGTGATGGGGAACAAGTACGTCCTGAGGGAGAGCAGCTGCCTTGTCTCCAGCCGGTGGTTAGTACAAGGTTGAAGGCTGGAGAGGAGGGAGAGCAGCTGCCTTGTCTCCAGCCGGTGGTTAGTACAAGGTTGAAGGCTGGAGAGGAGGGAGAGCAGCTGCCTTGTCTCCAGCCGGTGGTTAGTACGAGGTTGAAGGCTGGAGAGGAGGGAGAGCAGCTGCCTTGTCTCCAGCCGGTGGTTAGTACGAGGTTGAAGGCTGGAGAGGAGGGAGAGCAGCTGCCTTGTCTCCAGCCGGTGGTTAGTACAAGGTTGAAGGCTGGAGAGGAGGGAGAGCAGCTGCCTTGTCTCCAGCCGGTGGTTAGTACGAGGTTGAAGACTGGAGACGAGGGAGAGCAGCTGCCTTGTCTCCAGCCAGTGGTTAGTACGAGGTTGAAGGCTGGAGAGGAGGGAGAGCAGCTGCCTTGTCTCCAGCCGGTGGTTAGTACGAGGTTGAAGACTGGAGAGGAAGGAGAGCAGCTGCCTTGTCTCCAGCCGGTGGTTAGTACGAGGTTGAAGGCTGGAGAGGAGGGAGGGCAGCTGTGCAGATGTTACACTGGATTTTAAAAAATGACATGTTTGGGGAACGTCTAAGATCTTCTGGTAGTTAATTCCACTTATGTGCAGCATAACTGCTAAACGCAGCTTCTCCATGTTTAGTTTGGACTCTGGGCTCTACTAGCTGACCTGAGCTCATGGATCTAAGAGCCCTGCTTAGTTTATACTCTTCAAACTTATCAGAAATCTATTTGGGGCCTAAACCATTCAGTAATTTATTAACTAAAAGCATCGCATTAAAATTGATTCTGTAACTGACTGGAAGCCAATGCAAAGATTTAAGTACCGGAGGGACGGGCCTCGGTCCTCTTGGTTCTGGTTAACATTCTAGCAGCAGCATTCTGAATGAGCTGCAGCTGTTTTTCAGATTTTTTTGGGAGTCCAGTTAAGAGGCCATTACAGTTGTCAACTCTACTAGAGATAAAAACATGGATGAGCTTTGCTTGGTCTTTTTGGGACAACTAATAAAGGGGTTGGTTCTTCAGTATTGATTTCAATCACACCTCCCCTCTTTTTGCTAATAAAACAACCTCCATGATCACTGAATGACCCTCTGTCCCGGCATGTGGTAACAATGTTAACGCAAAAAAAACGTTGGGTTGCATGGAAATTGCAATCAACGTTGTGAAACCTCTGTCCACCTTACTAAACAGCCTGTTTGAAAACAGTTTCATTAAACTCTGTTATTATTAGGGGTGGCTACAGTGGTCTAGCCGTTACATTTTTGCCGTTGGAAAACAGACTTCCCTCTATGGTTTATAACGCAATCGGTTAATCATTACATCACTCTTGATAGCCAGAACACATGGGCTTTATCCACCTCTACATCATCGCTCAGACGTTCTTCCCTCCATCTGTCCAATCAATCAACCTGAAAGTCAAGCTCAGGAGCAAAGTATAATGAGGTTTAAGTTCAGACAGTAATGAAAACATTATTCTTGTAATATTCTTAAAAGACAATCCCCCCCTTACATTCCGTGAGCCCTACTGAACCTGTATGCGCCCATCTAACCACAAGGATTTGCTAGAGTGTGATGAGAGGCAGACCCATCCAATATCCAACCCATTAACACAAGCAGATTGCTGATTCCATTTGTCCCACGCTCTGTAGGAGCCCTGGGTTGACTCCTGACCTCTGGGCACTAAAGGTATGCCGTATCCAGGATTCGAACTGTAGGCAAATGTAATGCCAGCCAATGAAATGACGAGAAAAATGCGACTCAGACGCTCCTTCCATCCTTGTCATTTCCTACCTCAGGGATGTTACCCCGACACAATGCCAGAACACAACAACATATATCAGTTAGAACCTTTAGTGTTTATTAGCATCCCCCATTAGCCACTGTTTACACACATGCAGCGTTTAAATTTACATGTATTCTTCGTTTTTTTTAATCTATAATATACGATGCGGTTATAGCATCACCTTGAACAAAAATCAACAAGGGATTGTTAGATTAATCTTTTATGATCCTTCATTCTCCAAGCAAGTTGTGTGAATGTGAATCCTTCCCTGGCTAGTTCCTGTTGTATTAGTTGTGTTTTTTATTTTCTTTCAACCTGGTGTTGTTTTTCTCTAAAATCTTTTCTTGTCTGTGTTATTTAGTTTTGCCTTGCATCTTAGCATAGTGATTTCAAAAAACATTTTATAGATTTGAGCAGCTGTTGATTGCTTGAAGGAAAAGCCACTGCTGGTTATTTATCAATAAAGAACATTGTATTTACTGGACTTTCCTTGCTTCCAGATTCACATGTTCCATATTAATTCTCTGCCACAGAGTATCTCCCAAATCATTCATCTATTTCCAACAGTGATTAACAAGGATTGTCAGGTTTCCCAGTATACTGTACTAACAACTATTATTCTAAATCAATATTGAGTAGATTACATTTACAGGTTAGTAGCAACCTAGAACACAGTTTCATTCAAAAATGTATTTTTATAATCATTGAGAATGTGTTTATATACAGCACTTTAACAGTTTTGCTGGTAACTTTGGAGGTGTCTTATTTCTAAGACCACAATCCTTCTCAAACGGTCCCCTGCAGCAATGGAAATTCATCCAGTTAATCAGACATATTATGACAGAGACTGTAACTGTTGTTTTAATTTTTTTTTACAATGTTTACCGTTAGGTGTGCCAACAAAAGAAAATGCCCAGAGCATATATTTTGGAAATAAATGAATGCTATATTCATGTCCTTCCTGTCCTAGCCAATAAAATACTTGATTTATCCAGTCAATGTAAGCAGACACACGTGTGGGCTTCTGGAAGGGGTTACATCCAGCACAGGAAACAATGCTGGTCCCTCCATGGACATAGTACCTCCCTCCAACCTGGCAGTTCAGGGGGCCTCCAGAGTCACCCTAGAAGAGAGAGGAAGAGAGTTAGTGAGAGACATTTCTGTCATTTCTACTGTTAAAAATATCTCTTTCAGATAGTTATACTTTCTAAATGATTTGGTAATGTTTATCGGGTCACCTGTCATACTCCATAGAAAGGCATAGCCCAGCATTGTCAGCGTGCCCATTTCAAATAGACTTGGCTGTCCATTGAAAAATAAATAAATGAGAAGTTGGAAGTAGACTGATATTTTTCTATTCATGTTTTAAAGCGTCTATTCTTAATGGTATTTCAGGTTGTTCCACACAAATACATTATATGCAGCACCAGAAAAAATGAAGAGACCACAGCACCTTTTTCTTTTGTTTCTTTGGAGTGAGGATACCTGTTTACCTTGCCTCTACTCCACTAACCATCGCCTCCTTCTCAGTTCCTGGTTCAGAGCTTCCCTGTCTTGTACCACACCTCCTCTTTCTTCCAATAAAGGCCTTAGCTACCTTATCACTGTCTTTGAGTCTGTATTTGGCTTTACCCCTTCTGCCCCTCTGTCAGCTCTGGCATGTGAAGAAAGAGGAGCGGACTGCGGAGTCGTTTGCTTCAAGGTATGCATTTATTGAGCTGCACTGTACTCATAAAGGCGAGACAATAACACACAAAGACAAAGGGAGCAGAGGGAACATATATACTGAGGGGAATGACTGTGAATGATGATCAGGTGCGCTAGACGAGACAACAGGTGCGATGAGTTGATGAGATGGGCGATGGTGTCAGAAGGCCGGGGACGTCGAACGCCGAAGCCCGCCTCCTGCAGGGGGAGGATGGGCAGTAGATGGCGTGGTCGTCACAATCACATTCAAACTCAAATAGAAGTCATTAAACACCTGCCATCATTTAATCGTTTAAAAAAACTCAGATTTTCCAGACATTTTCTAAGTTGCATCTCAAAGCAAAAGCCATGGTGCGCAGCGAGCTTCCAAAGCATCAGAGGAATCTCATTTTTTTTAAAGTTTCAGTCAAGAGAAGTGTACAAAAGAATTTCAAAGCATTTGATAAACCATGGAACATATTGAAGACAGTCATCATCAAGTGGAGAAAATATGGCACAACAGAGACATAAACACACCTAGGTTGTCAAAGCACACTTGTGAAATGGGCTTTTCCCTGTCACAAAATACATGGTTGGATTGCATTTTTAATACAGTAAATACCCCTGTAAAAGTGGACTGATTGAATGCAGATCTTTCTGTGAGGTAAAGAATGAAAGCGTGGATTCAACAGTGAAAAGTAGACATGAAAAAAATATGCTGCAAATTTGATACTTTATTGACAGTTGAACACTGAACATTGTCTTCAGTAGTCTTTGTTTCTAAGACCACGTTCCATTTTAACGGGCGTTCTGTGGAGGAGAGAGTATCAGTTAAAACAACAGATAGAAACTAGACTTGTCACCAGTTCTACTAAATAATATGTACATTAGATATACTCTTATTTATGCATGCCAATTAATAAAAACATCTTAACAAACAGTTAAAGAAATGAAGCAGTGCTTTTCTCCTGTTCTGACTGTCCCCTGACTTTACTAACATAGTTAATCCAGTCAATGTAGGCAGACACACGGGTGAAGACGGTGGGCTCGTTGGAAATGTTGCATCCTTTACCGGAACCAAAGCTGGTCACTCCATGGACGTAGTAGATTCCCTCCACCTGGCAGTTCAGGGGACCACCAGAGTCTCCCTAAAGGAGAGAGTGACAGTGAGAAAATGACAAAAAGAGATAGCGACATGGTGAAAGAAAGAGAAGTCTTGTCATATTTTATTTACATTGTCTACATTTCACTAGAGGGAGTTTAGGCGTCTCCCAAGGGAAATGGAGAGAGGCGTTCATCATGACGGAGATCCCAATGTCACAGTATGAATAGTAGTAACCATGACTCTTACTGGTTAGTTTAGTTATTTCAAAATGTATAATATAAATTGTCTCTTGCCAAAAATATAACATGACATTATTTTATTTCTAAATATAAAATCCCTAACTGATTTGATTACCACCCCCAAATTCCCACAATGTTCAACACATTCCACTACAACAGTCTCACCTTGCAACCAGAGTTGTCTCCTCCACCGCCGGCACAGATCATGGTGGTTTTAACAGTGGGTCCCCACCAGTCACGTGTGGAGCAGGTCTGGAAGTCCACGATGGGCAGCCAAGCCTGCTTCAGGGTGTCAGACCGAGGACCGTTAGCTGTAGACAGGACAGGAGAAATGTAAGATAATGTGGAGGACAACAAGATGGAAAACATAAAGCTATACATACACATGATAAAGAGATTCAAATATTAATATATGTTTCCTTTTACCTGAAACCTTGACAATAGTTACTGTTAGTTGTGTAACTTACTGGAGGTGCGTCCCCATCCAGTGATGTAACAGGGGTATTTGTTGGGCAGGACCTGACGAGAGGGAGGGAGAACCGCCAGTTGGACAGCAGAGTTCAGGGTGGCCTCAGCGGAAAGCTTTAGGAGGGCAATGTCAAACCTGAGGGTTAGAGGAAAAGAATGACAAACATGAGGGTTGATAGGCCCGGTTATTTTAAATGTAACAGAGGAATGTATTCGAGGAATCAACATCCTATATCCTTACATATCTGTTGTTCACCTGAGCTAGGGTAAAATATCTAGGAGCCTTTATCAAATTATTATATTACTGGGAAATTATATCATAAACAGATGTTAAGATGTTAGGAAAGACTGTCAACAGTCAAATGTAATATGCCTTTGATTCCAAACGTTTTGTACCCTTCACTGTTGCAATTGGTTCCCCACTGAGGGTGGATAATGACCCGGCTGACCGGGATGTTCTGCTCCAAACCGTTTGGCTCGCTCAGATTGTGCGCTCCAAGAACCACATGGAGAGTCTGCTGACTGTAGACACACACCTTTAAAATTCCCAAACTGTGCTAATTGAAAGAGTGCATTAATCTATTGGTGTATGTCATTTGTGTATCAGGATGTTTTGTGATCCTATTGCCAAAATGAAGTGATTCTTAAATATAAAGGTCTGTCCTTGTTCTACCCGTCAGCACAGTGGGCGGCTGTCAGGACCCATCCAGTCCTGATCAGAGAACCTCCACACATGTGGTGGAATCCGCTGACACACTGGTACTGGAGAGAGACCTGAGGAGAGGAGATAGATATAGGGGTTGAGGGTTTTAAAGATGAAGAAGTAGCCTGATTCTTTTATCATATGAGAACAGACAGCCTTTCTCTGACTGGGAAGAGCAAATATGTTAGCTTGGTGTCTGAGTTTGAGAGAAGCATTTTTTTGCCCGCTAGAGACCATATACGTAAAGTATTTCATATATGAACAAGTGACCATCGTATTCTTACTGTCAAAATTGTACCCATTATAACCAGCCTCACTGGTTTAGAAAAATTGACATGATTACATTTTACATCAACATTTTATTGGGGTATTTAATTGGATAGTAATTAGCTGACAGATGTGATGGTCTGTGTAAGTGTGGAGAATGGGTGGAGATCGGGTGGTGTAGGCTACACTACATCCATGAAGCCTGTTTGTTGACACTTACAGTCACTGTAAAAATGTATACGTCATTATTAGGAACCACCAACTGTGATGTTGAGAGCAGAAATTAGGTGGTGTAATATTGACTTTAACCTACATACATTTTCTGGGGTGGATATTACAACAGAATTTATTTGGAAATATAATGATTAAACTTTACACTCTGCAATACATTGGTTTTCACTAAACAGACAACACTGATTGACTTACAGACAGATCTGGGATAAGATATGCGTTGTTACCCACAACCAGAGATCAGTTTACTAGAGACTAAGAGAAGTCTAATGTCTTACCTGCCAGGGCCAGGAATGTGGCTTGGCTTCCTCACCACCTACAACTCTGGTCTGAGGTACATCTTCCAGGTATCTGGTCTGGAACACCAGATCCTCAGTCAGCACTATACAGGATACATTCAGACAAGACAAGACACACAATTATAAACACTATCAGTTTCAATCAGATGGTCTTTTACAGATATAGTCATTATAAGAGAAATTAAAATGGAAATTAAAAGTCTCATGTAGAAAAAATATGCATGAAAGAAGGCAAAATAGAAGAGTAAGAGAATTATCTTCAGAGAGAGGGATACACAAAAAGGAGAAAATAGTCAAAAGAGTTTGTATTTTCACCCAGGGTTGTGAAAGCATTCAACAGGATGAACTTCAGCATGTCTCCAGTCTGTAGTCTGTACTGATGGAGCACTCCTGTTCCTCTTTTATACCCTCAGAATGTGAGAAACACCACTTGACCAATCTAGATTTGACACCAGAGTTGTTTGTTTCCTAGTCAATGTGTTTAAGCATTACATCTGTCATAGCTATTTATTTGGATTCCATTTATATGTGTCATTTTTATTATAATCTTTTCAGTTTATTTCGTGTTCTAAACATTTATTGATAGAATTTTGCATTGTTTAATTTTAATATAATTAAATTCAATATTAAAATGATCAGGAATGGGCAGGATTAATGAATACGTTTTTCAAATACAAAATATAATTTTGTAGTTTGTATTTGTCATGTCCTGGCTATGCCCCTAGCCATCTTTGCACTGGCTGGGGCCATAGTCAGGACATGGCCAAAAGAGGTGACTCTGGCCACCTCTATGGGCTTTGGTTTCCCCAATTGGAGGCAGGTGTTTATTATTGCCTCCAATTGGGGAACCTATTTATGTTCAATGTTTCCACACGGTCGTGTGGTTCATTTTG
>JACXGJ010012868.1:0-17193 GCA_016801105.1 Esox niger
CACGCTATCCCTTCTTGATGCATTTTAGCCAATCTGCTCTTCACCACCTGGTTTTGACGTTCCACATGACCACTTGATTGGGGATGATAAGGGCAATGTAGTCGCCAGTCTATGCCCAGGAGGCGAGCTACCTCCTGACACACTTTCCCAGTAAAGTGAGTTCCTTGGTCAGAGTCCAATTGTTCCGGTAATCCCCATCAGGGAATTATTTCACGGATCAGAACTTTCGCTGTGTGCTGTGCTGTCCCTTTCTTGGTAGGATAAGCCTCCACCCATCGTGAGAAACGGTCAACAATTACAAACACGTCTTCAAATCCTTTGCTCTTAGGAAGAGTGATGTAGTCAAGCTGTAAGTGTCTGAAGGGTCCTGGCGGGGCAGGTGCCCGACGTGTCTGCACTTTTACTTTTCCCTTTGTATTGTTTCCCATACAGATGTTGTAATTTGCCACAATAGTTTCAGCTTCCTTCCGCATACCAGGGTTCCACCATTTTCCAACGAAACGGTATATTATTTTGTCAACGCCAACATGTCCCAAAGAGTGTATCTGTGTTATCAGGTACGGGAGGAGTGCGTTTGGTGCTACCCATCTCAGGTTGTATTTCCACACATCTTCTTTGTTGAGTTTGCATCCTGCAGACATCCATTCCCATACTTCATGTTTTGGTGCATTGTTCTGCATTTCTTTGATATGTTGCAGTGTCCAATGTATATTTTCTCATGAGTCTGGGTGATAGTGGTGTCTGCTTGGCAGCTGCCTTTGCAGCTCTATCAGCCAGATCACTGCCTTTGTTCTCTTCTGTGAGTATCTTCCCATGTGCTTTTGTTTTCACATTTGCAACTTGAACAGGTAACTGGAGAGCTTCCAGTAGAGCCATTACTTCTGGTCCATTCTTCACGGGAGCCCCCAGTGATTTCGTGAATCCTCTGTTCTTCCAGATTTTCCCAAAATCATGTGTGACACCAAATGCATATCTTGAGTCAGTGTAGATATTTGTTGTTTTCCCTTTAGCCTGTTTACATGCTTCTGTTAGAGCCACTAGCTCTGCCACTTGTGCTGATGTTCCTGCTGACAAAACACCAGATGCCACTACATCACTTGATGTAGTAACCGCCCATCCCGCCTTCCTCTCTCCCCCCTCCACAATGCTGGAACCGTCAGTATAGAAAACAAGTTCAGGATTCACAAGGGTATGGACCTTTGTGAATTCATCACAGAGCTGGTCCAAAACCAACTCACAACAGTCGTGTTCAAGCAATGTGGAATCCGGTGGAAGCATCAAGGTTGCAGGATTAGAGGGTGTACCACACTGTATGCTGATATTAGGTGCCTCTAAGACTGTGGACCATTTGCTCCAGTGTGCAGCTGTAACTTGTGCAGCTCGGTTCATAGTCAAGAGAGTGTGCACAGCATGTGGGCATTTGATGATAAGCTGTTGGTCAAGAACAAGTGGTGATACCAGGGACACCGCAATGTAGGTTGCCTGCATAGCTCTCAGACAAGGACCCCAGCCTAGAGCCACTTCATCCAATTTCTTAGAGTAGTAGCCCACAGGCTTTTGGCGATCTCCATGGTCTTGTGTCAGAACTGATGTCATGTAGCCATCTTTTTCAGCCACAAAAAGTGTGTATGGCTGTCCTGAGTCAGGAATGCCCAGAGCAGGTACTGACGACAGTGCCATCTTGAGTTTGACAAAAGCATCCTTCTGTTGTTCAGTGAGCTGAACAGGATCTTTTGAGTCAGGGTCACCTTTGAGGAGATCATTGAGGGGTTGTGCCATTTCAGCAAACGAATCCACCCAACATCTGTTGTAGTTACACAGGCCCATGAAAGAACGGATGTCTCTAATGGTAGTGGGTTCCTTTGCAGCTTGGATGGCTGCAGTGCGACTTTGAGTCATTTCCCGCTTCCCCTGTGAGACTAGCTGACCTAGATTGGTGACCTGTGGTTGCATGAGTTGTGCTTTGTCAGGGCTGGCCTTGTGACCTTTTGCATGCAGATGGTCCAGCAGTGTTCTTAGGTCCCGTGCATGTGTCATCTCATCTTCAGACGTCAATAGGATGTCATCCACATATTGTATGACAACTGAGGACATTTGAGGCAAGTCTTGTAGGTGCTTCCGCAATGCCTGATGGTAAATGGAGGGGCTATTGTGTAGACCCTGCGGTAGGCGTGTCCATTGATACTGCTGTCCGTCTACAGTAAAGGCAAGCCACGGTCTGACATCAGGATGCAATGGTACTGACCAAAAACCATTAGCCATGTCAATCACAGAAAAACTGTGAAAATAGTAGATGTGTCTGCCACCAGTGGGGTGAGTTTGGAAATTGTTTCATTTGCTTTCCTGTAGTCCATAGTCACACGCCATGCACCTGTTGGTTTCTTCACAGGCCAAACCGGGCTGTTTGATGCAGAATGTGTCTTTTCCACAACACCCATGGTATGTAAATCTCCAATAACTACTTAAGTTGCAGCCATGGCTTCTTTACTGATAGGGTACTGTTTTGTGCAAGGCGGTGCTTCGCCTATCAGGCGTACAAGATCCATATCCAATTTACCACACTCATTCTTTTTGGTGGTCCATATGGGGTGGTCTTTCAAATTTGTTGTTTCCACCTTTCTGATTCGCCATGTCACCTTTCCTTCATTGATGTCCAGTGTGGAGTCCAGTTTCATGATAACATCGAGGCCTAAGATAGGCTGATCAAATGGACCAACCCATATCTCGGCATCAATTATCATTGGACCAATAGAAAATGATAATGTGCCTGTAGCTCTCATCTTCTTGCCGTTGTACACAGGATGTATGTGTTTTACATAAGATGTGGGCATCAACAGTAACTTCAGCTCCTGTGTCCACTAAAAAATCTATCGGGTAGTTGTTCACCAGCATGTTCACATATATCCCATCAGACTTCACGTGTACTCCAGCAGAGATGGGCCGTAAGAGGGGGTCCATTAGTTTCCCTCCGCTGCTTCCAGCAACCTTTGCTGTTGCACAGGGGAGAGTTCCTTACATTTTTGCATTAGCATTGTGTCATTAGGAATGTTGTCCTTTTTCCAAGAACCTTGGTTTCTGTTTGAACCTGTCTTGGCCCTTTTGTTCTTCTTACGACACTCATTCCGCCAATGACCAGGGATTCCACAGAAGTGACATGCCCCTGGTTTCATATTTGATTGGTTTGGAGTGTTTGTAGATGTGTTTTCTACCTGCATCAGCCTGATGACAGGTGGCTTAGTGACATTGTGTTGATTCATGTCTCTATCCAGTCGTGCCAGAGCATCAGCTGTTTCTCCATACGTAGCTTTATCCCAATGTTTTGTAGTAGCAACATACTTTTTCCTCAGATCTTAATGTATTGATTGCATCAATTGATGAAGAATAGCGCCATTTTTTATGTCATTGAGCGCATCATCATCCTCCACTCCAGGTAAACCACTGTGTCTGATCACAACAGCCCTAAATCGTTCTTCAAAATCTAAGAATGATTCCTTTGGCTTCTGAACACATCTGGTTAGCTCTCCCCAATTTGTGGTGGCATTGGTCATGTCTTTGACATATGCCTGTACAGCCTTCCATCCGCTTCTGATATCTTGACCGTCCTCACCCAAAGCAGTAACAACCTTATCTTGTAAGAGAATGGATTCACGGTTTGTTAAAACAAACCCAAGGAGTTGCACTCCATCCATAGGATGCAAATGATAGATGGTATTGTAGCGTTTAATAGCATCCCATGTCTTCATTCCCGCTTCACGTGGATGTTTTACATTTTTAGACCATTCATCAAGTTGTTTTGGTTCAGCAGGATTATGATAGGTCATTAAAACCTTCTTTCCCCCTTTGTCTGGTCTCACTAACTTGGACTTCAGAGGTCTGACATTTATTTCACCATCAGCAGAATTCTAATCTGAGTCTAAAGAGTCCCAATCCTGATGGTCACTCAATGTCTGTTCCCAGATACCTGATGCCTTGGCTACTTTTTTCATTTCAGCTTGAGGGTACAGTGGGGAGGGTCTTATCTTAACTGAGGGAGGAGCCACTATGTCCACTTTTTCTACCTTCAGCTTGTTCAGTTCCTCCTCCTTTTTCCGCTTCTGTTCAGCCAACGCCCTTACATTGTCTTTCTCTTTTTTCACAGCCTTTTCATGGGTTTTTTAAAGAAATGCATCATTCCTTTTCCTAATCTCTGATAATACAATCAACGACCAGCGTGTTTTTTGTAATCCATCAGACATTCTCTGAAGTTTTCCCCATGCTTTCTGTATATCAGAAAGATTCCATATACTATCTTTTCCTGGAACAATGGCATATTTTTTCAATATCTCTTGACGACATTCATCTAATTTCATGCTCTTTTTTATGTCATTAGATAATGATTCAGTCATTTCTTGAACAGTGGGGGCTGCAGGCCCCTTTCTTTCTAATGTGGTTTTTCCAATTAAAGACGTCATTTTCTTAACTTCACCTTACTTGTACAAGATTAACAATTACTGCATACACAAATTACAATAACTACTGCACACGAATTAGAATAACTACTGCACACGCGTCTACCTGCTATCCGCCTAGCAAGGACGTCTAGATGAATCAAGAAGGTTTCTCACTTTTAAAAAGTGGCCTATAATAGGTCTTGTAAATCACATGTGATACACTTACTATTCAATCTAGTAAGCACTTCCCACCTCAACAAGGAAGGTTTCACACTACCAATAGTGTATTTGGATACATATCACCCAATTGCATGTACTATCACAACATATAACCTGACCATTGATTCTTTAAAAGGTGTAGATTCTGACTCACCAACCACTGTCAGAGGATGAGGAAGCCAACTCCCAAATGGGTGTGCACCGTCAGCAAACTTCTTCTCTTGATATGGATGTTGAAGAATTGGATCTCAGAACCCAACCTATCCGGGTCACGGCACCAACTGTTGGCTTCTGGCTCTTTTGCAGAATAATAAATGACCCAAGGCAGCGGGAGAAGCGTTCTTTGTTGTTTATTCACAAAATATAGTACATGTCTGTCTTAGATGTTCAGCCTTCTTTCCATCTCTCTTGGTCTTCTTTGTGCTTCTCCAAATGTCTTTGTCCTAAACAGCCAATATATACAAGAACACATTCCCTCGACTTTCTAGCTGTTATCCAATCATATAAGGGCAATGTATGCCACAACCTCCCTATTCCTAGTCCCCCACGCTTTAGAATGTATGAGGGATGTGTAGAGTTAACCACATTCCTATGTGCTGTTTCCAAGGACGTACAGAAAGTTACATACATTTGCAAAGCAACATTACTCTCTGTTGTGTCCTTTAGAATTGAAATACACCTAAACAGACATACTTTCTAACAGCCATGACAAATAGAGTGTGGGTATTATTGATTTTCTTGTTTATCATTCCCGTTAAATTTTGTTGTCTGGCTCTGTGTAACTCATTGTTGAAGCGACCAAGGCTTTGTTTATAGATGTCATATTGAATTTGAAGTTCAGTTTTCCTCCACTTCCTTCCTTATGTTCCGCTTTTCTAAATTATCTTTTCTACCTTCTCTTTTCAAGTGTGCTTACCATATAACAGAAAGTAGTTCAGCAAAAACATTTGCAGAGTATTGTGGAGGTCTGTAAATGGTAAAAAAAAAAAAAATTGGGGTACCCTTCAATGTAAAACAGAGGTATTCAAAATAAATAAAATGACCTTGTGACGACTACGCCATCTACTGCTCAACCTCCCACTGCAGGAGGCGGGCCTCAGCGTTCTACCTCACCGGCCTTCTGACGCCATCGCCCCATCTCATCAACTCATTGCAACTGTTGTCTCGTCTAGCGCACCTGATCATCTTTCAGTCATTCCCCTCAGTATATATGTTCCCTCTGCTCCCTTTGTTCTTTGTGTGTTATTGTCTCGACTCAGAGCATATGTCAGCTCAATTAAAAGACTTAAACTTACCAGCTCCGCAGTCCGCTCCTCTCCAGTCCTCCGTAATTGTCTCATTAAGAATAGTAGCACTAGCTACTAGCAGTGAAGGCAGCGCGGCCAGGACGGGCAGTGGAGGCGGTGCAGCCGGGACAGCAGGGGGCGCCGCTGGCAAGGCGGCGGAGGGCTCAGGCGGTGGAGACGGCCAGTCCTTGGCTGCGGGCTCAGGCGGTGGAGGCGGCCAAACCTTGGATGCGGGCTCAGACGGCGGAGGCGGCCAGTCCTCGGCAGCGGGCTCAGACGGCGGAGGCGGCCAGTCCTCGGAAGCGGGCTCAGGCGGCCAGTCCTCGGCAGCGGGCTCAGACGGCGGAGGCGGCCAGTCCTCGGCAGCGGGATCAGACGGCGGAGGCGGCCAGTCCTCGGCGGGCGGCGTCGTAGGCAGCCATTCCTCGGTGGGCGGCGTCGTAGGTGGCCAGTCCTCGGGGGATTCTGGCGGCGGTGAAAACAGGGCTGCAGGAGGGGCTGGTGGCGACGACCGCTTGGCAGCGTGAGGGGCTGGCGGCGATGACCGCTGGGCAGCGTGAGGGTCTGGCGGCGACGACCGCTGGGCAGCGTGAGGGGCTGGCGGCGACGACCGCTAGGCATCACGGGGCGCCTCCTCTCGCCCTCGCAGCACCCCCCCAAAAAAATCTTGGGGTTTGCTTACAGCCGGTTTCCGCCTTCGTCTCTCTTGCCTTGCTCTTTCATGGTCCTTTATGTTAGTCATTCTGTCTCAAAGCTGGGTGTATAGTGGTGGAGAGGATGGACCAGGAGCAGGCAGGGGTAGTAGTCTGGCATACTCTTTTAATATACAAACACAAAACAATAGAACAGAAAACACAGAGTACTAAGGCAAAACTACTACCTGAAAATGAACGCAGGGAAACACCACTCACCACATACATCTGCCGACATGGAACAATGACTAAAAAGTGAGGGGAGCAGAGGAGAAACATTTAAACACATACTAATGGATTGATTGGGACCTGGTGTGAACAATGATTGACAAAACAGGACAAATGAATGGGACCGGGATGAGTTCATGACTGTTTGAGAGATGTAAAATGCGGGAGATCGCGGCGAAGCAATCCGTCACTTCACCGTCACACATGGCCATCTGCCCCATGGCTAGGAGAGAAGTTCTCACACACTGCTCAGCCTTCCGACATTTCTTCATGAGAAAAGCAGTGAAAAACTGGTCAGGGGATGAACCCCATGGGTGACGCTCCACTCATAGAACTAGAGTTATGAAAGTAACTATCGTTCTATTTGGTGAAGCTTTGCCCATAGGGGCTTTGCTCCTATTGGTTTAGGGCGAAGTGAGCGAGCCCAAGATGTACACTGCCGGTCACCAAGCTCACCAAAGAGACAAGTGCCTAACAGGACGTCTCAGGCACGGGATATCAAGCGCGCTCAACCAATGGCACGCACGTTTGCGCACTGACACACAGTCCCAAAACGAACGCACACATGGCACCAACCCATCTGGTACTTCCTCAGTCAGTTGGAACTGAATCGGAGCATCCAAGGCCAATCCAAAAAACACGCTGAGACCCTGACTCGGCGCACAAGCAGACGCTCAAGCAAATATAATGCGAGCGTTCAACCAGTATCCTGTACAGACAAATTGGAACCTCGGACGGAATCATGTAAATGTCCCGTCCCAATCGTTCAACGGACAACACTCACCCTCCAGCATCAGCCACGCTGAGCACAGAGTGAGCCAACATACCCGCAGCCATGTCACGCAAGTAACATTTGACAAAAGGCGAAGGCTTCCCCTATGACGCAGCTGCGCACATGTCCTCCACCCCCATGCCTCTGAATAAGGCAGCCGAAGCCGCCACCCGATGCGTGACGTGCGCCCTAAACACCCTAGGTGCAGGAGTGACAAGTAGGCCAGATCAATTGCCTTACACAACCAGTGAAACAGACGCTGTTTCGACAACGGCTGGCCCACCTTGTGCACGTAACACACAAAGAGCTGAGGCGCGCACTGTACTGTGCTAAAGTGCGCACTGTGCACAGGCGATGCAACCTCTCCTCCCTCGCTCCCTCATTGGAAGGGCGAGAAAACACCCACATCTTCATGCAACACAACGACACCTTGATCACCTTCGGCAGAAAGGCCGGGTTGTCTTGGCTTTGCTAGGTAAACACGCCCCGCGATGAATATAACAGCTTGTAACCAACATTACAGTGAGAAAAGAATGAGTGAGATGAGATTGAGGTTGTGTAAGGAAGACCAGGTTTGTAACCTCATGAACAGGACTATCAATATGCTGCAATAAACAAATGGTCGAATAATTATTTACCACTATACGAAACGGCTGATTTCTAACAACATGCTGCCACGACCGGATGGACAAGTTTTAACGATTGTACTGAACTAAAATGAAGCTCAGGGGCTTGATTTGCAATCGCGAGGAATAAGTTGTTTTTCCTGGTTATTGGTTGCTGAGAACAACTGAACAGTGAGTTGTGAAACTACACCATATAACGAAATGTCAAGATTGTAAAAGCGTTTGGTAGTTGAAAAGACCTAGTTACTCCCTGACTAGGCCGAGAAAGAAATCGTGCAGAATATCTCTAGATAAACTGGAGAAAACCCTATGATTACCCAATTAGGCCACAGTGTTTATTGTCTGTAATCTGTCTGCGGGTGCGGATAGTCCGTCTCACGTTGGTGGGGCGTTGACTGGTGTGTTTCAGTGCTGAACTGTATTTTGTGTTGCCATAGCATGATGAAGCTGTATCACTGAATCACTCTATTTCCTTTTGAGGATTAGAGTGATATTGTATTTTTCGGCGATTATACAGTGACGTATACAGTACAATAAAAATATAATGCCGTCCAGTTGTACACATACAACAATAGGTCAGCAGCCTCTGACGCGCACAAAGCGTTCATGTTTAGATATCATGGGGTGAATAGGACACCATCAAGAAAAAAATGATAATTAACAACGATGCCTGGCATCGAAATGGACAGAAAGAAAAAGAAAGGTGTCCGGTTTAACGAGATGGATTCTGAGGAAGTTGTATACAGACAGATGGAGAGTGTGGTACATACGAAGAGAAAAGACAAAAGAATGTTAAGATGGCCGAGAAAGAACAGTCGTAAGGCAGGAAAGGAGACAAGCAAAATAGAAGAAGATTCTTTCTGTTTGAACACCTGGCCGACCGACTGTAGTCTCGAGATGGAGTCTCTTATGTGATCCTGGAATTACGGACGATACTAGGAACTGACGTGAGCATAGAGTTCTTAAATGTTCTGTTATGCTTGAACATGTTTTAATAGGAATTCAAGAAATAGCCTGTTTTGTTGTGTTTAGTTATGTTCACTATGTCATTTTGAGTCAAACGTATTTATTGCGTTGATGATAATGTTTAAAATAGTTTGGCCTCAATGGTCTAACAACAATGTGGGTAGGCTTTAACAGTCCCACTGCATGGTAACCATCTACATTTCGCTCGCACACGTGGGTACATCTGAAACCTAGTGATGAATTAGAAATTGGTACAATGATTTTCTAATCTGGTAAAATAGTCTCATGGTTGTCTTAAAAAAGGTTAAAGTATTGTGTTTTCTCTCTACTTATATATTGTATAAGTGGTAGAACGAAGAATCCACATAGTGATAGTCTAACATTAAGGAGACACACCGTGTCCCATGAGGAATGTTTTTTGTCCCATGAGGACCAATTTAGTTATAGCCTAAAAGAAGTGGGTAATACAGCTAAAGCGAGTTTACTCCCCACAATAAGAGTAAATGTATTTTAAATGCTGAATTGAGTTTGGTTAAATAATATTGTTTCTCTTATTTGTATTTACCAACGATAACTGGGATAATACTTGTGTTTTTTTTCTAAGACGCCTGATACTCATAAATTGAATTTAAATTCTAAGATGGTAAATATTCAGGTTTGGGATAATGAAACATTAAGTGAAAGCTAAATATATTTAAATAGCTTTAATGTTGAAAGCACATTAAGACAGGGGGGTCCAGTGACACTGTGGCCCCATCCAGAGGATGCCCCAGACAGGGCCCAACAGGCAGAAAACAATCTACCCACATTGCCAAGCATCAACCAGAGGGACACCCACCAAACGCAATCATCCTGAATGAGTGTCGAGTATTGCCAGCAGAGCACACCCCAATGCACCAGTGTGCAACAGAGGGACAACTACAAGCCAGTGACTCCGCCCCCGAATGGCATTGGAGGGAGGGCATCCCAGTAGCGATGAGAGCCCACCTGGCAATACAGTTAGGGTGGACAGTATCAGGCCTTTCTGGTCACCTTCACGCCCCTGGGCCAAACTACACTTAATCATAGACCAGGCTGAAGAGATGAGTCTTTAGTAGACGCTTGAAGGTTTCCACTGAGTCTGCATTTCTAATTTTGATTGGCAAATCATTCCAAAGTAGTGGAGCTCTATGAGAGAAAGCCCTGCCTCCGGCTGTTTTTTTTTTAGATTTTAGGTACAATTAAAAGGCCTGCATCTTGTGATCTAAGGTTACGTGCAGGTGTGTATGGCTGGATCATTTCAGCGAGATAAGTAGGAGGAGGTCCATGAATTGATTTATAGGTTAACAATAAAACCTTAAAATCAGCCCTAATCCTAACAGTCAGTCAGTGTAAAGAGGCTAGTACTGGAGTAATGTGTTCAAATGTTTTTGTTCTAGTTAGGATTCTAGCAGCAGTGTGAAGAACTAATTGAAGTTTATTTATTGATTTATCAGGGTAACCGGAAAAAAGAGCATTGCAGTAATCTAGTCTTGATGTAACAAAAGCATGGATTCGTTTTTCCGCATCAGTTTTTGATAGAAAGTTTCTGAGTTTCTGAGTTTCTGATGAAAATAAGCAACTCTTGAGATATATTCATCATATGTTCATCAAAGGAGAGGTCAGGGTCAAGGGTAACGCTGAGATTTCTTACAGTTTTTTGGGATACGACCATGCAGCCATCGAGGTTCACAGTGAGATCTGCCAGTAAAAGTCTTTGTTTCTTGGGTCCTAAAATGAGCATTTCTGTTTTTCTTGAGTTTAAAAGCAAGAAGTTCTCTGTCATCCACTTCCTAATATCTGAAACACATGGTTCCAGAGTAGCTAATTTGGGGGTTTTTCCATGCTTCATCGAAATATATAGCTATGTGTCATCAGCATGGCAGTGAAAATTGACATTGTGATTTTCAATAACATCTCCAAGAGGCAGCAAATACATCGAAAACAGTAAAGGGCCCAGGACCGAGCCTTGAGGAACACCAAAACACACTTTTGTTTTGTCTGAGGATATACCATCCACACATACAAACTGATATCTTTCAGATAAATAAGATTTAAACCAGGCTAGAACATTTCCACTTAGCCCAATATGGGTTTCCAGTCTTTCTAAGAGAAGGGAGTGATCAATAGTGTCAAAAGCAGCGCTAAGATCAAGAAGCAACAGGACGGATGCAGGTTACGGTGGACCACGGATGCGGAGCGGCGTTTGTGGAACTGAAACATCGTTTCACCACCGCTCCGGTCCTGGCTCATCTCGACCCGTCGCTCCAGTTCGTTGTGGAGGTGGACGCGTCCGAATGTGGTCTTGGGGCCGTCCTCTCCCAGCGAACGGGGAGTCGGAACACACTCTGTCCCTGTGCTTTCTTCTCACAGAAGCTCAGTGCGGCGGAGCGTAATTACGATGTCGGTGATCGTGAGCTATTGGCGGTGGTTAGAGCCCTGTCGGCATGGCGGCACTGGTTAGAGGGGGCCGAGCACCCTTTCCTCATCTGGACTGACCACCGTAACCTGGAGTACATGCGGGCAGCGAGGAGACTGACCCCTTGCCAGGCCAGGTGGGCTATGTTCTTCTGGGAAGTAAGAACGTTGGGAAGGCCGGGAAGTAAGAACGTCAGGGCCGACGCGCTGTCTTGCCAGCATGACACAGAGGAGCGACCAGTGGATGACGCTCCCGTACTGCCGGCGTCATGTATCGTGGCACCGGTGGTGTGGGAATTGGACGCGGACATCGTTCGTGCGCAGCGTGACGAGCCCTCTCCGCCCACATGCCCTGAGGGCCGCACGTATGTGCAGACGTCTGTCCATGACCAGCTCATCTACTGGGCCCACACCTCTCCCTCCTCCGGTCATCCTGGTATCGGGCAGACCATAGTGGCCCTGGCCGTTAAGTACTGGTGGCCCTCCTTGGCTAAGGACGTGAGGGTGTACGTCTCTTCCTGCTCGGTGTGCGCCCAGAGTAAGGCACCCCAGTGCACCTGCCTATGGGTAAGTTGCACCCCTTACCCATTCCACAACGGCCATGGACCCACCTGTCTGTTGATTTCCTAACCGATCTCCCCCTTTCCCAGGGCCATACCACCATCCTGGTCGTTGAGGACCAGTTTTCTAAGACCTGTCGTCTCTTGCCTCTGCCCAGTCTCCCCACGGCCCTGCAGACCGCCGAGGCTCTGTTTACTCACGTCTCCCGGCACTATGGGGTGCCCGAGGATATAGTGTCGGACCGGTATGGAAGGCTTTTATGCAACACCTGGGGGTCTCGGTCAGCCTGACCTTGGGCTACCACCCCTGTCCAATGGGCAGGTGGAACGTGTTAATCAGGATGTGGGCAGAGTCCTTCAGTCCTACTGCCAGGACCGGCCTGGGGAGTGGGCAGAGTTCCTGCCATGGGGGGAGTATGCCCTGAACTCCCGTCACCACTCCTCCACGGGGTTGTCCCCATTTCAGTGCGTGCTGGGTTATCAGCCGGTCCTGGCACCCTGGACCCCGGGCCAGACTGGTACCCCTGCGGTGGATGATTGGTTCCGGCAGGCAGTGGGCACATGGGAGGCTGTGCAGGCTTGCCTCAGGCTCGCTGTCCGTCGTCAGAAAACCTATGCGGATCGCCACCGCGGGGAGGCCCCGGTGTATCGTCCGGGTGACCGTGTCTGGCTCGCCACGAAGGACCTGCCCCTCCGCCTGCCCTGCCGGAAGCTGAGCCAGCGGTTTGTAGGGCCCTTCAAAGCCCTGAGGAGGGTCAACGAGGTACATATCGGTTGCGTCTCCCTCCTGACTACCGTATTAACCCCTCGTTCCATGTGTCTCTCCTCAGACCGATGGTGGCTGGTCCCCTCCAGGGGTGTGAGGTGCGGGAGGTACCCCCCCTCCTCTCGACATCGAGTGGGCCCCGGTGTACTCCGTCCGCTCCATCATTGACTCAAGGCGCCGGGCTGGGGGCCTCCAGTACCTCGGAGTGGGAGGGTTACGGCCAGGAGGAGCGGTGCTGGGTCCCGGTGCGGGATGTGTTAGCTCCCGCCCTTCTCCGCGACTTCCATCGCCGTCGCCCGGATCGTCCTGCTCCGCGCCCTCCCGGCCGACCCCGGGGTCGGTGTCGTCGTGCGGCTGGAGCCACGTGTCAGGGGAGGTACTGTGACGACCACGCCATCTACTGCCCATCCTCCCCCTATAGGAGGCAGGCTTCAGCGTTCGACGTCACCGGCCTTCTGACACCATTGCCCATCTCATCAACTCATCGCACCTGTTGTCTCGTCCAGCGCACCTAATCATCATTCACAGTCATTTCCCTCAGTATATATGTTCCATCTGCTCCCTTTATCTTTGTGTGTTATTGTCTTGACGTGAAGAGCATATGTCAGCTCAGAATAAATTAACAGAAACCTAATGACTCTGCAGTCCGCTTCACCTTTTGCATACACAAACGCTGACACTTTAAATCTCCCCATGAAGAACTGAGAAATATCAAGGTATATCTGTCTGCCTAAAATATTAATCTTCTGATTGTCACAGGTTTTTTTAAACAAGATGAGGTAATTTGTGTTCAGATTAATATTTCTACCCAGATTTGCCTTTAAGAAACATGTTTTGGACAAGGTAAATTGCACTCAGGTTACAGTGGTGTGAAAATTGTGGTAGCAGATTGTCATCACACAGCAGTGCTGGTAGACCTATAAAAGTAATCTCCCTCACCTTCAATATGTCGTTATACAGTGGTTGTGAACATGAATAATCCCAATAATGACACAGCTGAATGGGTGTTGATCTTTATTACCATACGTCTTTGGCCCACCACTAACAAATTGTGCAGTGCTGTCTAGCATAAGCTTTTGTGAACACAACAATAAACATTTTGCCATTACGGGGTTGATTGGTGTTTTCTTTTTGCTAAATACCACTGTCCCATCGCAACTTTGTGTGAGATTAAAGAGAAATAATCAACTTCTATTTCACTGGAAAAAAAGTGGTGGCTAAACTCCTTCGGATCAGTAATTTACATTGTGTTCATAAGGTTAGACTGCTCACCCATCTTACCCCAAAGACTATTCATTGCCAATTTAGCCAAAGATTGCCAAGCACTGTTTACCACAATGTTTTTCTTGTCAAGCTGCACACCATTTTCATGATATTCACAGATATACTGTTTTTTTGTCAAGGGTGCGGGTGGGGATCCAAACGCGGACGGGGAACGGAAGGGAGAAGGGCAGATGGAGAGAACGGGGACGGGAGGTAAGGCGTCTGACGACACGGCGGCGTAGGGACAGACGAGCGATAGGCAGAGTAGTCAGGGACGGGCAGGGAGTCGGTACACGGGCTGGCGGCAGAAGTACAATGGAGAAACTAGCGGAGTGATCGGAGACAGGTGAAAGGTCAAGATACCGGCGGGCTACTAAGGTACAGATACGGGACTGGCAGAATAGTCGAGAACGGGCAAAGGGTCGGAGCACGGAAAGGCAGGTCGAAGAACTAGAGTACGCGAGATATGGCATGTAAACATAAACCATTGATCTGGCAGGGGTGAGATAGCAGGGAGCTGTATTTGACTGTGTGGTGATTAGGTGACTGGGGACACGTGTGTGAGTAGGTGATTAGTGACAGGTGTGTTAGGTGCGCACTGAGGTTTTGGAGCGCGGGCGCCCTCTGCTGCGCACTGGCGGAGGCAGGGACGTGACAGTACCCCCCCCCCCGACGGACGCCCCCCGGCGGACCACCAGGAGCCCCAGGACGCCGACGATGATAAGCCTGGAGCATGGACGGGTCCAGAATTTGGCTGCGGGAGATCCAGCACTGCTCCTCCGGACCGTAGCCCTCCCAGTCCACCAAATACTGGAATCCCCGACCCCGACGGCGAGAGTCCACAATCCGTCGGACGGTCCACGCGGGAGCCCCATCGATGAGTCGCGGAGGGGGAGGTCGAGGAGGAGGAGGAAGGAGTGGGCTGTGGCGAACGGGCTTGACTCGGGAGACGTGGAAGGCAGGGTGAACTTTCAGGGAGGAGGGAAGCTTGAGACGGACGACAGCGGGGTTAATGACCTTGTCCACGGTGAAGGGGTCGATGAACCTGGGGGACAGCTTACGGGAATCAGAGCGCAGAGGGAGGTCTTTCGTGGACAGCCACACGCGGTCTCCTACTGTGTACGCGGGGGCCGGTGTCCCGTGCCGGTTAGCCTGAGTGCTGTATGACCCAGAGGAGCGGAGAAGCGAGGCTCTGGCGCGGTGCCAGGTCCGGTGACACCGTCGAATGTGGGCCTGGACGGACGGTACGGCCAACTCTCTTTCCTGGGAAGGAAAAAGCGGGGGCTGATAGCCAAACAGACATTGGAAAGGTAAGGACCGCCGTGTTGCCGTTTGAACACGGCAGACCAGTCACGAAATCCAGGGACAAGTGGGACCAGGGACGACGAGGAACGGGTAATGGGCGCAGAAGTCCGGAGCTGGGTCGGTTGGAGGACTTGTTCTGGGCACATGTGGCGATGTAGGTCTGTGCGTCGTCGCGCATGGACGGCCACCAGAATCGTCTGCGGAGGAAGGCCATAGTACGGGCTAGTCCGGGATGGCAGGTAAGTTTGGAGGCATGGGACCAGGCCAGCACCTCAGGCCTAGCAGGTTCGGGAACGTAGAGACGACCAGGGGGTTCGTTTCCGGGGCCCGGGTCATCGCGGAGTGCTGTTTTTACTGTCTCCTCGATTCTCCATAGCGCAGCGCCTATTACGCACTGTTTCGGGAGAATGTCATCCGGCGGAGCGCATTGCTCCCCTTCTCTCTTGAATAAGCGGGACAGGGCGTCTGGTTTCCCGTTCTTTGAACCGGGTCGGTAGGTGAGCGTAAAATTGAACCGTGAAAAGAATAGTGCCCATCGAGCCTGACGGGGATTGAGGCGTTTCGCTGACCGTATGTATTCAAGGTTTCTGTGATCTGTCCACACGAGGAAGGGGTGCTCTGCCCCCTCTAGCCAATGTCGCCACTCCTCTAGAGCCAGCTTGACGGCTAACAACTCCCGATTACCGACGTCATAGTTGGCCTCTGCCTGCGACAACCGGCGAGACAAGAAGGCGCAAGGATGGAGCTTACCATCGCCTGCACACTGAGACAGCACCGCCCCCACCCCCACATCCGAGGCGTCTACCTTGACCACAAACTGCCATGAAGGATCGGGTTGAGAGAGAATAGGCGCAGAGGTGAAACGGGTCTTGAGGTCCCGGAAAGCTTCCTCAGCTGCTGGAGTCCAGGCGAACGGCTTTACGCATGACGTAAGAGCTGTCAGTGGCGCGGCTATCCGGCTGTAGTCCCGGATAAACCGTCTGTAAAAGTTGGCGAATCCCAGGAATTTCTGGAGCTCCTTCCTTGTGACCGGGGTCGGCCAGTCGACTACAGCCTTCACCTTGGTCTGATCCATTTGCACTTGCCCCTTGGACACTATGTACCCCAGGAAGGAAACCGTGGACGCATGGAACTCGCACTTCTCTGCTTTAACATATAGGCGGTTCTCGAGCAGGCGCTGGAGGACTCGGCGAACATGCTGGATGTGCTCGGAGAGGTCTCGGGAGAAGACAAGAATGTCATCGAGGTAGACAAATGCGAACTGGCCTATCATGTCACCCAGCACGTCGTTGATAAAATTTTGGAAAACCGCTGGCGCGTTGGTGAGGCCAAACGGCATCACCAGGTATTCAAAATGCCCCAATGGGGTGTTGAATCCGGTTAACCATTCATCCCCCTCCCTTATCCTGATGAGGTGGTAAGCATTGCGGAGATCCAACTTTGTGAAAATAGAGGCGCCCTGAAGGGAATCAAACGCGGAGTTCATCAAGGGGAGGGGGTATTTGTTCCTGATCGTTATGCTATTGAGACCACGGTAATCGATGCAAGGGCGGAGGGAGCCATCCTTCTTGCCGACGAAAAAGAAGCCCGCTGCCAGAGGAGAGGAGGAAGGGCGGATGCAGCCGGAATCCAAGGATTCCCTGA
>JACXGJ010012869.1:0-17193 GCA_016801105.1 Esox niger
GAGACGTTAACTACTATTTGCAGAAGAGGGCGCTTTAGATGAGCGAGCTACGTAAAAAATATGACACTACGGTACATGCTGACAAATAAACATGATTCTATACAATTTCTAAACAATTTGTAATACGATTAAACTTGTGACGGAATTAAGAAATCACAGAAAAAATATATTGACTGATATATTTATTTATTTTGGGGTGGTAATTAATAATTGAAGGGGGCTAAATACCCCCTAAATTAGTCCCAGCGACGTCCCTGACGAAAAGACATGGTTTCCAACATGTTTGAGACCTCATTGGCCTTGAAAGGCATGCTTGTAGACTAAGGCTATTCAACTTGCGTCCATTGTGGGATTTCAGAAAGCTGGATTAGTAAACAAGCGAACTCTGTCAAACTAGACCATGAGCAAATTGAGTTTTGGGACCTTTTTAAACGTTAAGTAAACGCTTGAGTTGTCATATCAAATAATGTACTTAGCCTAATGATGTAAACAAAAAAAACAACTGACTGTTCTGGAACCAAAAACACGAGGACTCCCTCATCTGTGTTAATAATGATAATGTGATAAAGGAGAATGGGATATGTTAATAATATTAATTTGAGAAAGGCTAATGTAATATGTTAAGGTTGATGTAGAAATTGAGGAGGAATTTGGAAGAAGAAAGGTGCCGAATAGAAATTAAGCTGCAACAGGCTGGGGAGGTGGAGTCATGTACCACAAGTGCTGCAGTAACAGGAAAAACAAATGTTATTGGTTAGGGGGGGCTGACCTGGGATCCGCGCCTTATGAGCCGAGGCAAGACAATTAGGAATTCGAGTACTCACGCCCTAGCGAGTAAGAAAGAATGTATATGTAGGGGGTAGATTAGGGACGGGAACTAAAAAGGCTATACAAACCGCACCGAGGGGAAGTGACTTTAGACTTGTTGGTAAGCTTGTCTACAGATATATCTGATTGTGTAATCAATAAAATTGGCTGATTATTATATTGTTCTCTTCCTTATTGACTTAATCTCATCAATTTATTCGGGCGAAGCAGGTTTGGCTTCAAGATCTGGTTAAGAGTTTTAGGCGAACAGCAGATGTTTTTATTTGGCTATGTTGTCCTACAGGTTGCAAAAATATATGGTTTCTCTCGTTAGGTCATGCGTTGTGAGACATCCTTGACGCACTGTGGCGCTATTGGCACAACAATCACTGGAGACATTACCTTTCATCCTTACCCTGCGTAACGAACGCCATCGCAGACTGATAACGTTTTCAGTTTCTGATATTAAAAAGACACGAATTTATGTAAATGTTTACGACGAATCTGTACGAAAATGAGTGGGATTCCAGGTACCGCTGTTATTCAAATCACCAATCTTTCCTCGGCTGTGAGTAGCGATCAGATGCGCACTCTCTTCGGCTTTCTTGGGGACATCGAAGAGTTGCGGCTTTACCCTCCGGAGTAAGTGTTATCATTTCGGCATGCTTAGTAAAGATACACCCGGGATCTATGGCCCACTCGGCACGTTTATCTCTGGTGTAGCTAGCCAATGGTTATTTAATGTAGCCATGTATAGTTAACCTTGACTGTAATCTGTTCAAGGAACATACGCGACGTCTAAAACATGTATTTTATTTTGCAGCAATGCATCACTCCCCTTCTCCTCCAAAGTATGTTACATAAAGTATCGAGAGACTTCAAGTGTGGGCGTCGCGCAACATTTAACCAACACTGTATTTATTGACAGAGCTTTGATAGTAGTCCCATGTGCGGAAGGTGAGTATGTCCAATTTAATTTAAGCAGTATAGACATTAACGATTGTTGCTCTTTAGTTAACGTACTGAAATAATGTTGGTCTGATGTTGTATGGTTGATATTTTAGCAGGCTTCATTGAAATATCAGGCAGATGTACATTCTCTAGATTTTTTTTTTTTTGGTGTGATTGGTTTCCATTACGAATACAAATAAATAATCTTTAACACACTGTATATCTGAATCACGATGGCCTAATCCATATTGTTGTCTTGTCCAGTATCACACAAAATTGCAATGTCTCAGTATTGATAATTCAACTTGTCTGTGAGTGGAGCACTCCGTTTGCACTGGATACTCAGTTCATCAAAAGCGCTTGTCACAACTAAATAGATAAACTGAGGGTGGTGTAATGGGGATGTACGCAATATGAAATTGAAATGGTAATTTGCACCACGGAGGAGATTGTAGGATGAATGACAGATTTTAGTCTGGTCTTGCAACGTATCAGATTTTTCCTGAAAAACACTCGACTCAGATTTGATGCAATGACAGGCCGAAGAATTTCTTTTGGAGGGGGTAATGCATTTTCATGTGGAAGTATTTTCAAGGATATTGTAGAACCTACTAAATAATAAACTAAGTATTCTCTCTCTTTTCTTTTGTTTTGTTTTTAAGTGAAATTTCTGTCTTCTAGGACCTTTTGTTTTTCGTTATTTAGCCTATAGCTTTTCTAAAAAGAAGTGGTCTCACCGTATCTAACTGATTCACACTTGCAATGCTTTTTTTGTCCACGTTGACTTGGTGCTGGATGGCTACTGAGTATTAATTTGGTTTTGTATGTTTTTTCTGTGTGATTATGTGTGCATATCAGATGACTAGACTGGCCCAGCTGTTACACTACACTAGCCTGAGTCAGGCATTGTTTTCCAAGCCACTATCCCCGCTGGGGCCACCGCTGCCTTCAAGGGGGGAATGTGACCAAGGAGAATAAGCCTGCTGAACCTTCCAAGATGGACACCTTGTCTCTTTATTTTTTTTAACCTTTTTTTTTATTTTGGTTGGTTTATTTTTGTTTTTAATTTCACATGTTGTCCCTTGTCTGCTCTCTCTAGTCACTATACTCTGGCATTATTCCTAGCATATTGTTTTTCTGTTTATTATTTTTGGTTTGTTTTCTTTTCCCCACCCCATCCCTCTCTCTCCCCCTCCTTCCACATTTGGTACTTGTCTGATTGAGTTCTATCCAGGTTGACATGGCACTCAGGTGGAATGTGTATCACACATGGGCTGCCATGAAGATGACTAACACATTTTACTTTCTTTGTCTCCTGCTCTTGCTCTGTGGTTAGGACTTCACATATAGGTCTAAGATCTAAACCTTACAAAATCACTAGAAGGAAGTGTAATTCATTCTAACATAATTGTTGTTTGTGGCACAACCCTGTAAGTCGTAGAATAGAATAAATGGTCTATGCCCTCATGGAATCCATTCAGGAATGGAGAAAGTGAAAGAGCTCTTATCCATTGGTTTAAAGTCTTCGTTAACATTTGGGAATTTCTCAAGTCTTAATTTTTCAAATTCTTTTCTGTATCTGATGTTCTGTGTGCTATTAGTGATGCAGCCATCATGAGCGATTGTCTTGTGTTGCACACCTTTCCAACACTGCGAAACGATCGCCCTACGGGAAAAGCGCCCATGCTTGCTATCGTATGGTTCATGACCAATATGTTTCCAGTACAGGTGACCCATACCTCAAAGTGTTCACTCATTCTCTGCATTATTATAGATTCTATGAAAAAAAAAAAAAACAGGTCCAAAAAATCTGTATGTTCATATTGTTTGTGAGAAAGATGTCATGTACTCTTATTTGTTTTTGGTATTTTTTTTGTATTCATAGATTGAATTTTAAGTGACCTTTAAAATTTTAGTGGAGGGAAATTGCAGTGAGGATACTCAACTTTTTTGCGTCTGCTCTGTAAGATGGTAGCCAGCCCATAGGTCTAGGTCAATGAGGAAGGATTATGTTCTCTCTCTCTTTCTAGAATACTGGTGCTATAATACTGCAGTCATAGAGGATGCAGAAAGGGCTGTGTCCTGCCACGACCTGCTCAAATTTCTTCTGTTGTCCCACAGGAAAGATCCCAGAGGAAGCCAAGGCCCTGTCTCTCTTGGCACCCACCGCGCCCCCTGCGGTTCCTGCTGTACCCAACGTGATGGCGGGTGGTGGCCTGTTGCCTATACCCACTCCAGCACCCATGCAAACTGTGAGTTAATATACACACCTCACGGGGTGCTCAACATCTGGCCCACAGACCGATCCTGGGATATCGCTGAATGTTCACAGAACAGTTAGGGCACATCTGAAGTGATCTCAGTGTGTGCTAAACCTGTGCAACATTTGTACCTGTTGTTTTTACCAGGAAACAAATGACAAAAAAAGGCAAAAGATTGTGTGTATCTTCAGAATGTGTTACCTGAAAGACACTTGATCTCTATTGCATGTTGCCACTTGCTATGTAAACCTTTCCCTATCTTTGTGTTGTTACTGCAGAAGCTAAGTGTCCCCATAGCCAGCCTGGCAGCGCTGCCTGCTGCCCTGGAGCCTGTCGTGTCAGCCCTGGCTGTGGCTGGAGCAGCTGGGGTCGCCTCCTCCTCCTCCTCCCAACCTCCTCTCATGGGGAATGTGGACCCCTCTAAGGTGGATGAAATAAGGAGGACTGTCTACGTTGGCAATCTTAACTCACAGGTAGCTGGGGCCAAATACTAGCTGCAGGGCTGTTGCAGGCTATTACTTTCATCATACATTCATATTTACCATTGACAAATTAATGCTTTAAGCACAACAGTCAGAGTACTTGGTCCTGCTGCGTAATGCCACCATAATGATGACGCGCCATCCAATTAGTTTAGAGGCCTTTTGTTGTATCATACCAGACAAGTAGTTTCTGTATGCAGATGTAGATGTAAAATGCATGATTTATTCCTTAAAACACAGGTGTCAGTCCGGTTTCATGGAGGGCCCAGTGTCTGCAGGTTGTCACTCCCATCTTGTACTTGACTGATTAATTAGGTCACTAATTGTTTAGTTTCTTCCCTCACCTGGCTGTTTAGTTCTGAACTGGCAACAAACTCATAGGTAAAACCAAAAACCTGCAGACACTTGGCCCTCCGTGGAACCGGTTTGACACCCCTGCCTTAAAAGAAACCAATTTTAATCTTAAAGGGTTGTTGTTTGGAAACAAGTTAGTCCCTACAAATTAGATAACATTGAAATTCTAGGCCATTTATGTAACATTGGGTACCACACTTAAAAATGTTTTTTACTTTATTTCTCAACAGGTCAACTCTTTTCTCCACAATTGTGTAGGAATGTCAATTTGAAACAATGATACACAAAAAACTGTTTTAATTGAATATTTTCTTTCACTGTAGACAACTACTGCAGAGCAGCTGCTTGAGTATTTCAAGCAAGTGGGTGATGTGAAGTTTGTGCGCATGGCGGGTGACGAGACACAGCCAACGCGCTTTGCCTTTGTGGAGTTTGCGGACCAGGAATCAGTGTCCAGGGCGCTAACCTTTAATGGAGTCATGTTTGGAGATAGACCCTTGAAGTATGTCTCATTTTTTATAATATCTTAACTTTCAGAAAGCTCTGCAGCTTTTTCACTCTGTGCTAAAATAATGTTCATGGCCTACCTAGTCACTGTAATTGCTGAATAGTTGTTTATCTGAAACTTAATTGAGCTGTTTTCCAATTTCAAATTGAACATTGACAGCCAACATTGTTATGCAATGCAACGGTTTACTGCTCAGTACTGTATTACAGTCTAGCTAGGTTGCTTTCTTTACCAGGCGAAACTGACAGTCAGCAACTGTGTCAACAGAATAGCTTTTTAACTCATTGTTCTTTCTGTGTTGTGACGGTTGCTGATAGTGTTTTGATGCTGTCCGAGCAGTGCACTAATTTGATGTAATGTTGTGGTTTGGTCAGGATTAACCATTCCAACAACGCCATCGTGAAGCCCCCAGAGCTCACCCCTCAGGCTGCAGCCAAGGAGCTAGAGGATGTAATGAAGAGGGTCAGAGAGGCCCAGTCCACTATTGCTGCCATCATAGTAGAGCCAGGTCAGAGATTAACTACTGTCTCTCACCATCATCCAGTTTAAGCCTTGTGTCCACGTGTGAAAAGGCTTGGACTGTGGGAAAAGGGAGGACTATGCCAAAGAAAGTGTTCTAAACCAGTGACCAATCACTTCTGTTTCAGAGGAGGTAAAGAAACGATCATCTAGTCGAACCCGACAGCCCAGGAGATCCAGAACACGATCTCGCTCCAGAACAAGGAGAAAGCGGTCGCGTTCCAGGCACAGGTATGTCTGGGATTGAGAGTCTCTCAATAATGTCGAGTTGATTTGGTCTAAAACGCATCTACCACTTTTCCGTCTCCAGAAGCAGACCCTCTCAGAGGTCACTGCCCAAGGTTAGCGAATCCCGTGGCTCTCGGGGCGTCCACAAGAGATCTACGCACTCCACAGACAGACGGAGGAGCCGCAGCGGCTCCCGATCAAGGTAGGACTTCAGCTGTCTGGGGTTCGACTACTAGTTTACGTTGAAGGCTGAAACGGGCGACTCGTGCACTCGACCATACGCTTGTGTTTAGGTTGAAGCTAAAGTGTATTAGATGATTGACAGAACAAATGGGCCGTATATGTTCACACCCTCTGCATAGCATGTAATATTAGAAGCCAAACTTTTAGACTAGGTTATATTACTTAGCAGCTCTGTTGCCTCAATCATTTAATGTTTCTTTGTTTTGACTCCGCCTCACTTTGACCCAACTAACTGATTTCAACTATGTGAAATTCATTGCTCTTTTTTTATTATCAGTGTTATTGACTAGATGTTGCCATCCTAATTTTGATGACAGCATATAGCCTACCGTTGTTACCAAAACAATTAGCACCCTTCACTTCTTGCATGAGTCACAATTGTCTAAATAAAATATGTAAAAGTTCTTAATTTCACTGTTAATGACAGAATAGCTACTTTTGATATTGAACATATCAGAAAGTGCTGGTTTTTAATAGGATTTTCTGGATGTATTGCTCACTACTCCAGTGTTTTTGTCTCAAACCATTCCTTGCTACTTTTTAAATTGTGTTTAATCCCCTTTGTTTGTCGGAGACCCAGCATTTTGATTATTTTGGTTTTGTTCAATTGCAAACCAAGGAAATGTTTATTATTATTATTATTCTCAATGAAATTGTGCATTATTTGAATTGAATACATTGGTGCCAAAAGTTTTGACCATGACTTTATGCAGACTCAAATGATGAGTAAAAGTTGGTGTCCTGCAGGGATAGGCGTAAAGACAGGGAAGAGAAAAGAAGAGCAAAGGACGATGTTTCTCGGGTCATCAAGGAGGATAGGAGGCAAAGGGGGAAAAAGGGCAAAACCCCTCCCAAAAGCTACAGTACGTTCCGAAGGTCCAGGAGCACGAGCAGGTCAGAACACCATCTGTAAATGTAGCCTGAACACACAGTATATAGCATATATAGCTGTATTTATTTGATGTTTTTACTGATTTAGTAATCACGCAGTGTTCATAACATCTTGGAATACCTTACTTATACTTACGTTTCTTTTCAGTGTAAAATATATACTGAATAAATGTCAATAGACTGCTTATCTGTCAGCGCATTATTCTATAGGTTGCTGATCGGTAAGCTCAGGTTATTAGGTGTTTTTTTTGTTTTACAATTTAAGCTTTGGCCACGTGAACATATACAGGACAGTCAACACCATTGATTGGGTATGGATTGACAGATAATTATAATTGGGAATATAACTATTTAATTTCTCTGTACATTTCAGTTGATGGAATAAAAATTGACATTGGTTCAGATGAAATCCTTTATAACGGGAACTTGATTTATGTGCTCAGTGCACACAATCATCGGTCCTGTCTTACAGCTCTCGATATTAAAACTACCAGCTTATCATAAGAATTGTTGGTTTGACTTTTTCTCAGGGGCCACAGAAGGAAAAGCCGGGATGGCTCCAGGAGTCCGAGGAGGAAAGCCAGATCTCCCTCACCTAAGAGGTGATGTAAAACCGTATAACACTTGGAACTTCAAAGATACTTTCTCATAGGGTGACAAATCGGGTGGTCGTTAATTATCCTGTGGATGTTTCCATTTGCAGAGTTAAAGACAAGAAGAGGGACAAAGCCAGGGAAGGCAGCAGGGAAAGACGAAACAGATCCACCTCCAGGAAGAGGAGCAGCAGAGATAAAGAGAAGATGGAGCGCAAGCCTGTCAAGTCTGTGAAGGTTCGAAAGTTAATGCTGCTTACTGTTTATTGACTGCAAAATCTATCCGTTAGGCTATGTACCATGAAGTTACTACATAACAAATACTGTATTGAAAAGTTTTATACAAGTATTCAGAACCCTGACCAATTCTGTCATTTAATTCAATTCCAAATGGTAATACTGAGTGAGGTCACTTTGCTTTTAGTCATGACCGTATGATGTATCCTTCTTCCTCTACTTTTCCTGCCTGGCAAAGTACCAGGTTGTTGCACGGTAATTTTAAGTAGTCAAGTTTTGTTTTTAGTTGTTTGTCTGTACTGCAGCACAATGGATTTGAAATTAAACAATGACTAAGACGTTATTTGCCTGGTAAACCACGGAAGACTACTGTAGGTTTTCACTTGTGAAGAACCCTTTTCAATTGCCAAACAGATCAAGAACACTACAGGATGTAGGCACGGATCTGTCCAAGAGTACCATAAAGAGAAGACTACACTAGCATAAGAGCATTTACGAGAACAGGCAAACCACTGGTAAGCCTCAAGAACCGAATGGCCAGGTTACACTTAGCTAGTAAGTATGTACTAAAACCTGTACAGATCTGAAAGTCTTGTGGATGAAAAACATACAGACCTTTACCAATGGAAGTGTGGAGACAGAAAGGAATGGCTCATGATCCACAGCATACTGTCTCATTTGTGAAACATGGTAGAGCTCAAAAAGTGGAATTAGTCTATAAATGGTGTTGAACGTGCATGTATTGTGTGCTTTGTTACTAGGCAATACGCTATGGTGATGTCTAATGGGTTGCTGACTTCAGGAACTGATCGTTGTAAGAGCTTGAAACCAAGTAAAAAATGACTTAAGGTTGTTAGGTTGTCCAATTACTTTCGGTCTCCTAAAATGAAGGGACTGAATAGAAAGGGCTGTAAATCCTACACGTTCAAGTTTCGGGTTGCTGCCTCCGATCAAATAAGTGTAAAATAAAATTACTAAAGAAAACAGTCACTGGACATGAAAAGAAAATGTATGATAATATATAAAAAAGAAATGTATATAACATACCAAAACAAAAAATGTTGTACACTGACTCACTCAAAGGTATTTCTTCAGTTTTACTATTTTCCACAATGCTAAATGATAAAGATTACATTACATTGGAATCATGTAGCAACCACCCTTTGCAGACTCAAAGCCGCCAACTAGCTAGACTAGTACTGTTTATAATTCAGTGCACAGCTCTGGAAAAAAATGACCTCAGCACCTTTTTCTTTCCTTCCCAAAAACATTCGAAAGGAAGGTTTTGAGTGAGAAACAGACAGATTAAAATTAAGAGACCACTACAGGTTGAACAGTTCGTCACTCAAAACCTTCCTTTAACTTTTACATTTTTACAGAGTTGTATATAAATACTTTTTTTTAACTGTTCCTAACTCACTGAGCCCTGTTCACTGTGACCCGAAAGTTTTTTTTTTCTTAAATGAAATGTTTTACTTAATCCCCAAACAGGTGGAAAGGGACTGCAACAAGGAGAGAGAGGACTACGAGAGTGACAGGGAAGGTTCACCAACACAAAGTGAGGGCGTGACATCACCCTGTGCCCAGCACAATGGCAGCTGCAACACACAAACCGAGGATGATGTGACTTCACTCACCGACAGCACTGAGTGATGGCAATGAAGCAAGGCAAAACTATGGGAACAAGACAGTCCACTATATACCTAGTTCCTTTGACCCGGCATAACGCACCCACACACTTACATGGATGCCCACACCACTTCCTGCTTTTAAGTCAGGCACAACATTGTGCCAAAAACCGACAGATCCCACATATGGATTCGGGTGGAACAGTGTATTATACTTTAGTGTGTAAGAGCTATGAAAGAGCACTGTACCCATTCCTGTTGTTGGGAATCTGTGGTCATATGATATTCATATGAAAAATGGACCTGAATGTGCCCAGTTTGATTTTATTCTCATCTTTTCCATTTTTTCAACACCTGCTCTTTCTCCAGTAAGAACTGTGTGGAAAATAACTTGCTTGTGGTTTATATCTTCTTTATGTTGGTGCTGTCGTGCAAAAGGTTTTCTGTTTTAGTTACAATTAGACATAAGGTCTCAGTTTGTGCCCAATGCTTGCTTTTCTACATTTTGGTTTGTCTGTCAGAAATGCAGGGGCAAGATGTTTGGTGTCTGCTCTTAGACATGCCTTTTCCCAAAGCTTTAATCAGCTTCATGGTTCAAGCTTGTTAACCCTACAGTGTAGAGGAAGCGGAATCAGAGACATGTTCACAAATCCCTGGTATGCACAAATCCCTGGTATGACTAGTACCTAGACTGAGATTGTACAAAAATATACTGTAATATTAAACTTCATAAGTAATTCAGATTCAAGCTAAATACAAGATGGTATTCCTCAATTTAGATTGTGGTCATGAATTAAGGAAAAGTGTATTAATATTATTGCGTGACATTTTCTTGGCTTTAAATCCCAGTTTAACCATTGCTTGTTAAATCCTATTTGTAGTTTGTGTTAGTCTGGTGTTGATAAATTTCAGTGTTTTGTTTGAATCCCATTGTACTATTTGGCTCAAGTTTATTAGCAGTACTTTTTTTAACTAGTTTTAATCAAAGCAATTTATCTTTTGCTGTGATTAGTAGTATCTGCAGTTTTTGTCTGGATTGAGTGAACTTTTTTCTACCTAGACAAATGTACATAGTCAGTACTTCACATGAAAGACCTACATTTTGTAGACTTAAGAGAAACAAGGCATTTAGTGGTCTATCATATAAATTGTGTTAATGTCTGTTTAGAAATAACAAAGTTTGATATTTAAATTTACTACAAAGAAATCTGTTTGAAGAGTTTTCAGACTTTCTTTAACTGACATTCACACAATCTAAATATTGAATATATATATATACACACACTTCTTAATCTTGGGCCTGAAGACCCAAAGCAATGTACATTTTTCTTTTGGCCCTAGAATTTCACTGCAGATTCAAAAAACATTTATCCCCTTGTCCTTTGGGTCCCCAGGACAAGAATTAAGAAACACTGCTGTAACCTAAATGTAAAAAAAATGTGTTGGTTAAATCTTTATATCTATTAGCTGCAAATGTGGGTAAAATGACAAAAGATTAAATATGAAAGTGTTTTAATGTTTTTCTGCTCTGTGTTCCTCTTAAAACGGTACCTTTCACAGTACCAACTACACTGTATGTCACACAAACTGTATGGATTGAGCCCTGAATGCCAATTTGCTGAAAGCTATTGTATATTACATGTTGACTCTTTAAATGACAACGGTAACCAGTTTATGATACCAGTAAGGCACTTTGGCTTGTGGAATGTGGTCAACATACCACGACTAAGAGATGTATCCAAGCATTGTACCAGCTTTTAGCAGTGGTATATTGGCCGTAAACTATCCCCCTTTACCTTCTTGCTTAGATAGACCATGGGTTTGATGCAAATTACTTTAACTTTTTTAATTATGTAAAACCATTTAAAAATTGCAATAAGGCACCTTCGGGGGGTTGGGGTATTTTGGCTTACCCATGATGCTACAGTAAGTGCTGTTCTTAGGCATGATTAGTTAGATTATATTGGTGCAATGTTTCTGAAGTTGGAAAGGTCCATTGTCAGCTTAATTAAAACAAAATGGTCTCAATCTTGATTTCATTTAAGGGTCCAATCTGGTCATGATATCTCATTGAAATTGCCTAGGTCATCATAGTCACATTGTTGTTTTTAAATAATACTCACCCAGCCTCAGGAAATGAGGCTTTTAGAAGACCATGTGACTGGAGTGGACCTATAAGACCCATTATAAGTCCCATTATATACTGTAAGCAGAGGATAAAAACATTGCACAATATATGCTCCTCAGATGATCCCTCAGTACATTGTGACTTCTGTATGGTAGGCCCTCAATACATTTACAGGATAACATACCATAGTTAGGACAATTCCATCAAATCCAGAGTAATGAATAACAATTACATCACATCCAGGCTAATTTAGATGGTGATACTGATGCAGTTGGTTTTATAAATACAGTTTTTAATAGTTGTATAACTTGTTTGAAAGACCGGTAAACATTATCAATAGACTATGTAACCCGCCTTAGTGTTCTGAGTTTCACTGGAACTGCTGTGGGATGGTTGGATGGCAGTTTGACTGAGGGACTGGCAGATATAATGTAACCCCATTGGGGTCGGAGTTGAGTCTGTGTCTGTGGACTGGCTCGATGGACTCTGAGTTATTGATGAACATGTGGCAGAAACGCCCTGAGGCATGGTCTGTTGGAAGAGTTCCATGGTGGTGTAATCGCTCAGAGAGGCCAGGGGGGGGCACTCGTGGGCCACTGTGCTGTTTGGAACCATGTCTTTCTGTTTCATGTTTGTGCTAGTAGGTGTATCTGTGCTAGAAGGGGGATCTAGCGCATTACCGGCTGTGGCAGTGTCAGTTTGGCACAAATGCATGCTGGTTTGAAGATCTACTGAACTTTGCTGGAGAGAGTCTGTGGTTGATGTAGAAGCCTCTTGGACCTCCGCTTGGTCTGTGTTCAGATGTAGACATATGTCACTGTTGTTGTAGATGTTGCTAATGGAAGATATTTCTTCTTTTCTATCAATGATGCACAGATTTATTGAGTCTCCTTCCTCTTCTAACATCTGGCTGTTATTGGGGTCCAGGAGTTTCTAGAATAATCAAGCATATTTTATTCATCTGGAGGGCTTAGAAAACCAACAGAAACAGAATTTGGTCTAAGATAATTAAACTATCCATTATTATAAACATGTCTTACCAGCTCACAGACTCCATCTAATTTCTGGATGGCAATGCTGTTATCAGGATTAGGGATACTAGGCCAAAGTTGTTTCTTTGCCCTGAACATAAATGTGATTAATTGACATAGAATTTGATTTCACAGGACAAAAGTTAAGGGACAACATTATCATATGAATGCACGTTTAACTTAAAATCATGCCAATCATACCTTTTAAGCAACATAGAACAAAGATGAACCAAAAGTAATAGTATAGGTACTCCAGTAACAACCCCTGCAATCACACCATTTGCAGTAAAGTATGCTGGGAGGGAGAGCAAACAAGAAAGTTAATGTAAATCATTAGAAAATTGTATTCCAGATGAAGGCTACTAGATATTTCAGTTTAATTTATATGATGGATCAAAAAGCAAACCTTTTGGCTTGGTTTCAAAGTATGCAGCTGAGCTTCTCACTCCCACTCCTGCAGCAGTAAAGGCAGACAACTGGACTTGGTACACAGTGCTGCTCTTCAGGTTGACCAACTCATAGCTTGTTGAACCAGCATCCATAGTGATGTCTGTTCCAGCAGGAAAAACAAGAGTCATGTTTGTGAAGCATCAGAATAAGTAACCTTATCTTACCACTACTATAACAACAGTTCCACAACTTGAGCCATTTATGACTAGTCATTATGGGGAATAGCAGTTCCGACCCCTGAGTAAGTATTCAAACCCCTGAAGAAGTTGCTAAACCACACACTGCCCAGTATATTCACATTCAATGAAATCAATGGAAATACTCGGCAATAGGTGAACATTGAATTAAAACCAATAATTATTGAGCCTTACTTGTCTCCGTTTCTGTCCTGTCCTGTGGATTCTCTCTGTAGTAGAGAATGTAGCCAAGAAGAAAACCTCTGGTGTCCTCTTCAGGGATAGCCGTCCACTCTAGCATCATGGAACTCTGGGTAACATTGCTGCTGATGTTCCCTGGGGCGCTGATAGGAGCTGTAAGTATAATGCACTGAATATCACAATCCATACATAATTGATTGGATGTTGTTTGGCTAATTTAAACATGCAGGTGATCGTAGTTTGAGCAGTAGTCTCTGTAGCTAACATTTCAAATTTTGTCAGTAGTCTTTGCCAAGATATGAAATAATCTAGTCTAGTGCAAGCTAATGAGACATACAGTTTTGGAAAAAAAATTAAGAGACCACTGGGCCTATTTCTTTCCTTTCCAAAAAAAGCTGAAAAGGAAGGTTTTGAGTGAGGAGCAGAATGGTTAAAATTAAGAGACCACTGCAACTTTTTTGGAAAGGAAAGAAAAAGGTGCAGTGGTCTCTTCATTTGTTCCAATGCTGTACATCTTAGCAAACATCTAGTGTTATGTACTGAAATTATAATCTAGGTAAGTACATGGCATTGCTTGCTGTGTCTTTGCTTAAGGTATACATGTAGGTTTATAGTTTTGCTGTTCTCCATTACAACCCCTATGGGACGATTAGTTAGGCCTTTATATCACTTTTCAGACTCACTTCCTTCTTTGAAGTAGGCATGAATGCTCCCGTAAGTGCTCTCACTGTTGTTGATGGACTTCAGGTTGCATACGTCTTTGTTTGGCCTTGTGTGCACGGTGAAGGTGTACCTTGTATACTGCTGCAATGGTTCTATTTGTCATACAAATTAAGTGGTTTTGAATAGGTAAACCCTGTTCATGAAGACAAACGGTGGTACCTTAAAGCCTTTAAACATATACAATGTCTAGGTCTGTTTTTTATAATATGATGCATCTAAATATGTGAATTTTGGTATTTGAGCAGAGGTATGGACCTTACCCTCCAATGGTATTACTTCATAGTTCTTCTCATCCTCATAAAATGATTTGTAAGCAGTGTTATCTTTATTCGCCCACCACTCCACTGCAAAGCAGCAGTAGGTTTTGATTAGGTCATCCACCCATGAGACAGTAAAGGACGTATTTCCATTAAATGTCACAATCAGCTTCCCGTACAAGCCTGTAGACACAAAACAAACAACACATCAGTCCTTTCCCCTTCATCTCAGATATTTTTAGTCATCCTATTGCAACAGAGTGTTTTGTCTGGTTACCCGAAGGATTAAAAAAGAATTAATGAAATGAAGTTCCTCATAACACTGCTACTCAAAAAAAAATCTTTACAGTAGATGCAGTACAGTAGATGCTATTTTCTACCTTTGTTGTAAAATCGAGGTATGGTCCTTTGTGCGGCAGGCGAAGTTCCGACCCTGCTGATAGCAATGATCTCGAAGTGGTAGGCTGAGTAAGACAGGATCAGACTGAGTAAGGGGTGGCTGGTGTTAAAGGTCTCAGTGAACTCCCCACCTGACTTCTGCACATTCACACTGAAGCCTTCAGATAACTCACTGGCTGCAAACTGACAATTATAGGATTAAAAGTCCAGTAGATGTACACCCAAAATACACACTAGTGTTTGATTTGTTTTGATTTTGGTATAGAGGAATACATATTAAAGAAGTGTAAATGATGTACAATGAATTGGCACACACAACATGTTCAATGAGCATGTTGAGGGAGCTTTCTTGAAATGGAACATCCAATAGAAATGTTAACACAGAGAATCAGAGATCCATTCAGAATTTGTCATAGGGCTTTTAGAATTTGTCACAGGGCTTTTTAGATCCATTCAGAATTTGGCAGCAGGACTTTTAGATCCATGAACACAGATCAGCTGGTAGATCCAGAGTCCAAACTAAACATGGTCAAGCTGCATTTATTATTTGTTCTGCACACAACTGGAACAAACTACCAGAAAATCTTAGACGTTCCCCAAACCAATCAATTTTTTAATTCAGGTTAAAAACGCTTCTCTTTTCACACACCTATGACTGAGCAGCTTAACTTAACCGCACTGTTTAGCCTTATAGATTTTATAGCTTCCTATGTTTTTATCCCATTTTTATTCTATTTCTGTGTTTTATTATTAAGATGTTGTTTTGCTGTTTTCATTTGATCATTTGTTTTTATGCTATTGTATTTAAATATTTTTTCTTTTTCTTAGTAAAGCACATTGAATTGCTTCTATGGATATAACTTTGGATATAAACTTGATTGCTTGCTTGCTCAAAAAAACATTAAGGGAACACTTAAATCACACATCAGGTCTTGCTGGACAAAATATATTGAAGATCAGAATATTTACTGTACATTGTGTTATTCATTGAGTAAATGAGGATGTAACAACGGTCAATGGAAATCCAAATCACCAACTGATTAAGGGCTGGATTTAAAAACACACTGAAAATAAAAGTAAACAATTGAAATCACAGGCTTTTCCAACTTGTGAATTATATCACTGCAACTCAATGTGACTCAGTAATGTGTATGGCCCCCCATGTGCCTCTATGCACTCCCGACAACATCTGGGCATGCTCCTGATGAGACGGCAGGTGTCCTGGGGATCTTCTCCCAGATCTGGATCAAGGCATCAGTGAGCTCCTGGACAGTCTGTGGTGCTATCTGGCAGCGGCGGATGCACCGGTACCTAGCATCCCAGAAGATCTCGATTGGATTCAGGTCAGGGGAATGTGAGAGCCAATCAGTGGCATCAATGCCTTCATCATCCATGAATTGCCTACACACTCTGTCCACATGAGGCCAGGCATGGTCCTGCACCAGGAGGAAACCAGGGCCCACTGCACCAGCGTAAGGTCTGACGATGGGTCTCAGGATTTTATCCTGGGACCGAACAGCAGTCAGGGTACCAATGGATAGCACGTGGAGGTCTGGGCGAACCTCCAAGGATATGCCAGCCAATTCTGGTGTTCTCTGGTGAATGCCAATCGAGATGCACAGTGCTGGTCTGTGAGCACAGGTCCCACTAGAGAACATCAGGCCCTCAAGCCTCGCTCATGGAGACTATTTCTGACAGTTTGCCCCCCTGGGGGTAATTTTCTAGGGCTCTAGAAGTGATCCTCCTGATCCTCCTCATTCAAAGGTGCAGATGCCTGTCTTTCTGCTGGGTTGATGCCCTTCTACGGCCCTGTCCATGTCTCCTTGTGTAACGGACTGTCTCCTGGTATCTCCTCCATGCATAGAGTCTGTACTAGGAGACACAGCAAACCTTCTTGTGACTGCACATATGGATGTGCCATCCTGGAGGAGCTGGACTGCCTGTGCAACCTGAATGGGCCTCATGCTACCTGAATGGGCCTCATGCTACCTGAATGGGCCTCATGCTACCTGAATGGGCCTCATGCTACCTGAATGGGCCTCATGCTACCTGAATGGGCCTCATGCTACCTGAATGGGCCTCATGCTACCTGAATGGGCCTCATGCTACCTGAATGGGCCTCATGC
>JACXGJ010012870.1:0-17194 GCA_016801105.1 Esox niger
TCTCCCGGAAGACACAGAACCCATTTAAGACCAACGGACACACTGTCTCAATACAAAAGAGAACAGAGCACTTGGCTCGCTCTCTCTCTTTGAAGTAATCTCTCCTTCTCTGTCTCTAATACCTTCTCAATTTAAACTGCTAATCAGTGAAGGTAACCAACAATTGAAGAAAGATTTGATGCACAGTATTCCAAACAACCCGCCGTCAAGAAATTATAACATTACTCACTCGATCATGTCTCGTAAAAGAGAAAGAGACATAGAGTGAGTGAGAAAAGGGAATAAGTGAGAGGGAGTCATAAAGAGATTTAAAGAGAAAGAAATAGAAAGTGTGTGTGTGTTTGTGAGTCCCAACAGCTGAACTGTATCTGAACTGAAGTAGACCCAGGGGACGTACTCAAAGTTCAGAGAATGTCTCAAAAAACAGACCAAGTGCATTACAGCTATTACAAGTATGAAATGGTGGTGGGATTTTGGGAAAATGGCATCCATTATTGAAATTACTCACTTATTGTGCTGCCAAATCTGCAGTACCCATTAATGAAATGACTTGCATATTGTGATGCCAAATCTGCAGTAGGTTTACCCTTCTCATTACTCTTGACAGCTTAACTTTGGAGTGATGCTGGCACTCTGGCTTTGTTGCTCTTGGGTGAATCATACATAATGTGAGCACATATGGTTATTAAGTCCACCGGCTGTTGAAGAGATGATTGAAAAGCCATATTCCCTGTCAGGAATTGCCTATAAACATAGTTGATATAAAGCTGTCAGTTGCCAGGATGCATGTTCTGGAGGACATGAAGTATTGTACAGTTCAGAGCGATGTGGTGGAGTACACATTGTCAGGGTTGGGTAGTAACGAATTATATGTACTTAATATGAAAAATGAAGTATCTGCTATTAGCCCTGGATAAGTCCTGACATTTTTTTTTCTGTGGTTACCAATACGTTCCTGAAAGCAGTTGATTACATTTGGGAGGGATTACTCTTTCTGATAACAAATAGGAACTTTTTAGTAGACATTGTTAGCGTTATAGTTAATTAGCCCACTAACAACACTTCACATGCTCATAGAAATGATATTGTCCTGGTTAACAGGTCATTTACTTAGGGAGTGCTTTTTATGTAACTACAAACTGAATGACAGTTTGTAGTTACATAAAATTGCTGTGACATTTCCAATGTTTGGGTCTGTTTTTGATTGAACTCTTCACATGTGTATATATTTATCTCCAATCCCACGGCGGCCAAGAACGATGTGTGCACTCGTTCTTGGCCGTGTGCACTCGTTCTTTCATATTATGAAACGTCATATGATTATTAAAATATAGAAACAACTACATAATTGTTAAACAGTAAGTCATTAATTTGGTTGTCACTGGCTGTGGTTGCACATACTTTCCAGAATCATCCACCAGCTCAATTTATGCGTACACTTGCGTTTTCACAATGAACACGCAATTTTGACATATTATGGCCCATTTTGCCAAACCATTCTGCTTCTTAGCACTATGCTAGCTCAACCAGGAAGGTGTGGCAGACACACATGCAATAGGGGGATTGAATTCCCCGGGTGCCAAAAATGATGGTAGCAACAGAATTAATTCAGAATTGTAAAGAAACATTTTGTCTGCCAATTTAAGGAGAAATGCATTGAAACTTATCAGGAGGAAGTTTATCATGCAGCAGGACAATGACCCACAGCACACTGCCAACAAAACAAAGAACTTAGTCAGTTGAAAAAAGTGGAAGGTTTTAGACTGGCCGAGTCAATCACCTGACCTTAACACAATAGAGCATGCATTTCAGCTCCTTAAGAGGAGACTAAAGGGAGAAACACCTCGAAACAAACAAGAACTGAAAGAAGCTACGGTAAAAGCCTGGAGTAGCATCACAAATGAAGAATGCAACAGTTTTGTGATGTCGATGGGTCGCAGGCTTGAGGCAGTTATTGCAAGCAAGGGTTATGCCACCAAATATTAAATATTATTTTCTTTAAGATTATTTGTTCATTTACTTTTGCTCACCTAAAAATGCTGTGGTGTAATACAAACAGTGATACGTCCTAAATTGTTTAACACATCTAGATGTGCATACCAAGAAATCAAAGGTGATATTTTGGACTCTTGCCTCATACTCATCTTTTGATATTAAACCCAAATGTCTTCAGTGACCAACAAAAACAAAGGAGTTTGCCTGGCCGTTCCAATACATTTGGAGGGGACTGTATTTTGTCTATACTCAGCAGGAAACCGATGGATTACCTCCTCCGGGTAGGGAATGAGGCGTTACCCCAAGTAAAGGAGTTCAAATATCTCAGGGTTTTGTTTGCTCCATCGAAAATGGAGCGGGAGCGGTATTGCATTCGCTTTACCACACCGTTGTGACGAAAAGAGAGCTGAGCCGGAAGACAAAGCTGTCGATATACTGGTACATTTTAGTTCCTACCCTCACCTATGGTCATGAAGACTGGGTCATGACTGAAAGAACTAGATCGTAGATACAAGCGGCTGAAATGTGTTCTCTCAGAAGTGTGGCTGGCGTCTCACTTAGAGATAGGGTGAGAAGCTCAGTCATCCGTGAGGAACTCGAAGTAGAGCCGCTGCTCCTTTGCATCGAAAGGAGCCAGTTGAGGTGGTCCGGGCATCTGGTAAGGATGCCCCCAGGACGTCTCCCTAGGGAGGTGTTCCAGGCACGTCCAGCTGGGAGGAGACCTCGGGGTAGGCCCAGGACTAGGTGGAGAGATTATATTTCGACACTGGCCTGGGAACGTCTCGGGATTCCCCAGTCCGAGCTGGCAAATGTTGCTCGGGAAAGGGACGTTTGGGGTCCCCTGCTGGAGTTGCTGCCCCTGCGACCCGATAACAAATAAGTGGATGAATATTATGATGATGTTGATGTTGTCGATACATGTTTACGCATTTTCAGTTGGGATAGCCACAACATGTGAACAAAAGAGGGTCTATTCTCTGTGGATTGAATAGTTAAATAGATGTGTTTTCACCATTCAATTAGAAGGTATCTGGGTCAGCAACTGTCAAAAGGTCTATACTTTTATACAGAACTGGGATACTCTTTCACGCTGCTCTGGAAAGGCAAATTCGAAACAATTCTCGCAATGTGAAATGCCTGTGAGAATAGACTTCCCCTCAAACCAATTCCCGGAGTTGTTATTGTTAATGCTTTGACATGGACATGAGAATAAAGCATAGTATACAAAATAAAGAAAACCAACGTAGTCTTAATAGGACATTGGGCTACCATAAGCCACCAGAACAGCATATTGCCAACCCCCATGTGATGTGTGAGGGAAGGCCATGCCATAAATTGCAGCGGGCAATCTTCAAAAGCCCTGGGATGAGCAGGAGCTGTGTCAGCATAGAGCAGGGAGCCCCGTTTGGCTCGGCAAGGTTGCAGACAGATCAATAGGTTTACAAAGTCACTGCAGATCCATCTTTTTCAGGAGCATCCACAGGTTGGCTATGCAAATGTTTGTACACAGAATCTGCTCTGGAGTGTGTTTACTAGTTTAATGAATATAACTAAATTACAAAATAAACAAACATGTGAATATGTAGAAGTAGTAAATGTAGGGTATATTCTATCACTTTGGTGATTTATGACCCTGGTGGGCGGGGCTTCTAGTTTGATTTGACATGTGGGTGGGACTTCCAGTGTGACGTATGGACTAGTATGACGTGTGTCAGGCTTCGGGGAGGACGTATGGATGTCCTGTGACTTTGTAATTTATGATTGCATCATTGTGTGCATGTTTGATGTTTTATAACGATTGATAAACACCCCTGACATTTTATAACAGTAGTGGGAAGTTTGAGGCTTAACAAATAGGTCTTAGGGTTCCGAGGCAATTTATAGGCGTTATATCAGCGGCAAGATGTTTGATGTTTAACAAAAGGGCACCAGAGTTCAGCAATGTTAAACCCCCGGGCGTTTTATGTTTCGATAAGTGCTACAACAGATGTCCTACAACCAGTGGGTGTTAACCTTTCATGTTTTACAATGCATGTGTACCACAGAGTTTTCCGCAAGCACTGAATTTCATGTGTGAGAGCAATTACTAAATCTAGCTTTTTGTGTAAGATACAAAGAAAGTGTCAGAACTTATGATTTTGGAGATTTCTGCCCATTGTTTTATTTTTAACATGAGATGGGCCTTAACATCAGATCTGCCCATTGTAATGGTCCATAAAATAACCATTAATAGAAACTGTAGTATATGCAGGTTATTAAACAACCCGTGTGTCATACAAGGATTGTAATCCACCATAGCACTAGAGTAAACACATCCCATGAGCAATGCTGTTATTCTGAAGGAACAAACCATGCCTGGGGTTGACCAGACATGGATCTTTAAAGTCAGCATTAACATCTCCATTGCATTATATTGCAAAAAGTTACAAACGTACCCGGAAGGTTAAATTAAAATTTGCATGAAGAACGCTCATTTGTTGACAGCATAAGATATGTTATTTCTGGTAAACAAATCATTCGTAAAGTGTCTTAAAACATAGGAACATTAACGCGAGAATGTTGTCTATGTTGATAGAATTAACATGCAACGTTGCTTACAAACTGTAGTATTTGTGAGTTTGTGAATACTTGTTTGTGTGTGTGTACGCGGATGCTAGGACATCCGGGTAGGATGTGTTGCATTTTTGTAGTGACTTGAAGCAACCTGTGAAATCTGATTTTTGATTGCTGTATTATGTACTTATGTTTGTCAAAGGTTGTTTGAAGATTGATGGCGATATTGTGGCAATAACCAGTGCTTGCATGTAAGCAGATGAGTTTGTCGTTAATAGATACAATTAAATAACGTGAGGTCACAGCTGAGCCAAGATAATTAACGAGTATGCCGTTTCTACCGGACACCACCACTGTAGGACATACAACCCTCTCTCAAGATGACTACATCATTCATGCAGTAAGCCAACTTTTCATGACAAAGGTGCCTGTGGAATCCATTTCGTACCATTGCATAAACTCATCTTTTTCTTTTGCCATCGTGCTATTCACACTTTAGTAATGTGGATCCGGATGGGGGCCAACATAGTTCTCCTTCTCCTTGATGTTAAACTTGTAAAGTAGTAGGTAGCAAAATCACCAGCTTCATCAGTAGGAAGTAATGACTATCAATCTATCTCTGATTGAATGTGCTGTCTGGAAAAATCATGAGCTTGCTACCATTAACAATAAGTGTCATCCCATTACCATTGTTAGCAAGGTATTGCATCAAGATGTAACCTTCGAAACCTTTAGAGTTGTGTGCTATAAATGTGTAGTCAGTCTATTTCAGTTGCCTAAACTTTTGGAAAAAAGCAACGACATAACCATCTCCAGCTGAACACCACGTCTTGTTATCAAAGCTTATTGCACACACAATGCAGTGTGTACACCGTTCACAGGATTGGGAATTGTCTCAAAATCATAAAAGATGTTGCATTCATTGGGGTCCTCAGGTTTAGAGAGTTTTATAAAACACTGATGATTAATTTCAACAGTCAGATCCAAGTTACAATCAGGACACGTTAGCCGTGTACTTGTGCGCTTTAGAATTGGTAATACAAATGTTGTAATGACACCCGCATTCGACACAGTAGTTTTTCTGGTTACACCTGTTAACCCAACGACCCACACTTTTGTGGAACATCAAGCTGTTATGATGACCATAACAACCGTCAGAATAACATATCCGCTTACAGTCCAAGCACTGTTTGTGTTACGAGGTTGGATTTGACAATCTTTATGAAGGCAGACACTACAGCTATATTTACAGCCACGATCACCACGGGTGTTAAAACCTTTCTAAAACCACTAACAGACATATGACACCCCATGAAATCCCTTCAGATTCATGATATCTTAGAAATGGTTATTGTATAAGTACATAAAGACGGTTCTAGGGTGGGGGTTCTCGCTGTTTTGAAACTTTGTAGTGACCATCCCGTGTTCGATGAAACACAACAATTTTACATCCTGTCATCTGTGAATGTCGCACAATCATCTAACGCTAAACCAGCTCCTGTATGTAGTTGGCGACCACTAACCAGGGCCTCAGCATGTGTACTGGGGGTTCAACATACCAATCAAACAAACAGAAAAACATGAATCATTAATCAACACCACATATAAATAACTTGTTTTTTTATTGATAATCTGGTCTTTCAATAATGTTTGAGCTTTACACCGCAGGGCACAACCCTCACAGTGTTTGACAGTTGGTACCACAGGCTCTAGTGATTGATCAATTAAAATCGCAGTATTACTCTGCATAATGCTTTCAAGTAAATGGCCATACGTGTGTTCATTATATTAATCTCATCTCATGGTCACATGTACGGGAGAGATCAGAGATTCACCAGTCAACTCAATCTGCAGGCGATCGCCAGGCCCGTGTACAAAGTATCCGAGCCTTCCATAATGAATGCATACACTTTTTCCACTTTTAATGTGACCAATAATGTGATCAATTCAATTGAAAAACAAACAGAAATCTTCAAGGGGGAAAAATGAAAGATAAGGTCCTTACAATAACCTGGTTGCTGAAGTGTGCACACCCTCTAATAACTGGGGATGTGGCTGTGTTCCGAATTAACCAATCACATTCAAACTCATGTTAAATAAAAGTCATTACACACTTGCCATCATCTAAATTCATTCTAATTAACCACAAAGTTTTGCTTTTCTAGTAGGATGTTCCTGACATTCTTTAAGTTGCATCTCAGAGCCAAGGCAATGGTCCACAGAGAGCTTCCAAAGCATCAGAGGGATCTCATTGTTGAAAGATATCAGTCAGGAGAAGGGTACAACAAAATTTCCAAAGCATTAGATATACCATGGAACACAGTGAAGACAGTCATCATCAAGTGGAGAAAATATGGCACAACTGTGACATTACCAAAAACTCTATGTCCTTTAAAAATGTTGAAAAGACGAGAAGAAAACTGGTCAGGGAGGCTTCCAAGAGGCCTACAGCAACATTAAAGGAGGTGTAGGAATTTCTGGCAAGTACTGGCTGTGTGCTACATGTGACAAAAACCTCCTGTATTCTTCATATGAATGTGCTATGGGGTAGGGTGGCAAGACGGAAGGCTTTCTTACAAAGAAAAACATCCAAGCCTGGCTGAACTTTGCAAAAACAAACATAAAATCACCCAAAAGCATGTAGGGAAAATGTGTTATTGTCTGATGAAACCAAGGTTGAACTTAGTGTCCATAATTCCAAAAGATATGTTTGGCGCAAAAACAATCACCCAAAGAATACCATACTCACAGTGAAGCATGGTGGTGGCAGCATCATGCTTTGGGGCTGTTTTTCTTCAGCTGGAACCGGGGTCTTAGTCAGGGTGGAGGAAATTATGATTAGGTCCAAATAATTACTATGCAGAATGATGCTGAATGGATGTTTCAACAGTAAAACTTGATGAATGAATTTTAACATGCTGATTGAAAGTGGAGGTGTTTTGGTTTTTAAATATAGTTTATGCTATTTTAATCTACTGGGTTCTGGTATGCTTGTATGAAATGCCTTTATTATGTGATCTACATTCTGTTGAATATAGCAGACAAATGGAGGCACAGAGAAGAAACGTGCAGAATGTCTTTCAGTCATGCACAGAAGCTTTGAGAAACTTCAGATCCTACAATGTGTATCTGAAGCCACCTCTACGTTACAGAAGTGTAGTGTTATGTAATATAGCGTATGTTCCGTTTTTTTATAGAGATAGGCACTGTTCACACACAGTCACTCATATTAACTTACACACAAATACATACTATGTATCACCCATGCACAAACAAACATTGGTAAGTACAGATCCAGATAAAATTTAGAGACCACTGCACTTTTTTCCCCGGAGTTGTCTATAAATGCACACGCACATAACCTACACACACACACACACACACACACACACACACACACAGTATGCAGTCACAGTACTTTTGTTTTGCTGTAACAGGAACATTTAATTCAAATTGGCCAAAAATTAAGCTTGTGGCTACTTTATTTCTGTGACAGCTTTATAGGATGCAGTGTGAGACATTTCTTTTCTTTCACACCATCATCCATTTGTATAACACAGCCCACTACACCCCTGAGATACAGCTGGACTTGGGCTTTTTCATGATACACCATGTGTTTTTTAATCACCTCGGCTGTTGGGCAGGATTGTGCAGAAAATGCATTGGAGGCTTTTTTCCAGTGTTGGCCTAGCTGTTGGCCATTAATGTGGAGAAATGAGAGTGTGTCCTGATGTAGACTGATGCTCAAGGCCTAGTGATTCTGGGAAAATAACATTACAGCACCGGACCAACATCTCTGATCCCGAAGATCCATCATCAGCATTTCAAGTGACTTACTTACTGCAAGCGAGGGTGTACACGTGCATGCTCACACACACGCACACACACGCACACACACACACACACACACACACACACACACACACACACACACACACACACACACTTCTAACTTGAATAAGCAGGGATATTAAAGTTCCTTTTTGTTATTATGTCATTTTTATTAACCCCAACTCAAAATCTAACCTCACTTTATCCATAACCATAGTAACCTAACTTTTTCCTAAATGCATAAAACTGACCTGAATTCAAATTTTAGTGAAAGAAATTACTTTTTCAAAACTGGGACAGGAACAATGTCCCTGTTAGTCACTTTTCTTGCTGAATTAACCACAGTTTGGGGACTTTTGGCCCCATTTTTAAAGTGTCATGTGTGTCTGTAGACAGACATCCCCATCTGCCAGCATGTTTCTTCATAATAGTCAAGGCCTTTTGAGCCAGCAGGAAGATGGGAATTGAATGATCAATAAAGCCCTATCAGCCAAGCCAGTCAGACGAGCCCAGTGACATTTGATCAGTGGCCTTTTCACCTGTGTTCCTTTGCCTGATGTAGCCGACTTTAGAGCCAAGCCTAGCACATTTCCCTACATGGCCTCGTCTCTACTCCATAGTCACTCCTGATCTGCTTTATTTTCTTCTCCTATTCTGTTTCACTACTTAATCCAAACCACTATGACCCTAGTTTTGTGTTTGACCATATAATGTATCTGCCCAAAGCACTCAAACCAAAGAGCAGTCTTGGCAAAAATACAATTGTGAAGCTGACTTGAAAGCCCAATACCGTACAGAGACAGTTCGGTTTGTCTTGGCCTGGCTGCTTTTTGCATCGCAAAGCCACATGACATTCATATCAAAAGGGGCCAGTGACAGAGATGACATGTCTTTCTATCACAGGTGAAACAGTTTCTTTACATGGCAGAAAAATTATCTAAATCTGTATCAGTGGCACTAACTTTCAGCTATCATTCACAAGAACAATCTACTAGTAATTTATGATGTCATGCTCTTTTGTTATTAAATGTAAAGAAAAATATATGTTGGTCTAATGTGTCTGGAAGAGAATCTAGATGCAGATGAATGTAAATTGATGAAAGAAAAAAGTAATGCAAGAAGCATGACAATCAAGTCTGACTTCACAGGGGATTGGTTGAGATATTTCAAACTGAGAGATCCTGTGATTTAATGTTCTATGAACATACTAAGATCAATGATGAAAAAATACTGTGAAGGATATTATGGTCAAGACACTAAATTTACCTCTATCGTTCATTAAAGTGAACAGGTCATCAATCATTTTGATGAATATTTCACTCAGAATGTGGAAAAGCTCTGATGTGAATGTCAATAATGAACTGTGAACCCTGATATTCTTCTTTAAAAGATTAAATCTTTTAGGTATTTTATATTTTTCTGTGGATCCCAGGAAGAGGAGCTGCTGTCGTAGGAGCTAATGGGGACCCAGATTCATAGAAAACAGTAACAATGACAGAGTTTAAATCTTGTTTTGAATTTGGGCAAGTTAGTGTGAGAAAGATGAGAAAGCAATTGTTGTCTATCAATTATGATGAATCCCCTGGTAGAAACAACGTTGGTGGAAAACTAAAATAGTAAGAAAAAGTATACTAATCAAAGACTAAAGAATCAAATGTGTTCACTGGTGAAAAGGACGCTAAAGGTATTCCACTACCTTAACATGAAAGAGCACCATTTGTAAGCATTAACAGCCGCCCACTCAATTAGCTTCCTGCTCCTGATAAACTGATGTTGAGAAATGTGTTTGACCTAGTATTTTTTTTGGGAGGGGAATTTTACAATATGTAATCACTGATTGTCAGAATGCATGCAGAGAATGACATGCCACGTCTACTACACCAACTCAGATGATCAGTGTTTCCCCTATTTTTCTCCTAACAGTGGGGGGGTTGCCGGTCGACATGCCAGCATCAACGACACAAAAGGCTTGATACGTGAAATGCTTCAATGTCCTCCCTGTACACCAGTCTCTCTTGCCTGTTAACTTTATGTTCTCAACATTATTTGCACTCACTCTCAATTTACCATTCTCTAAAACTGTTCTTGCATCGCCTTCCCGACTCCTAATAAGAGACACTAGCTACTAACTCATGAGGCAATATGAATTCCATGTATAGTATAGTGTGTTGCATTGGGGATTAAAGATGGGGTAGAAAATTTAGTTTTGCTGGATGTAGCACACAATGACCCATTATTTCACATTAAATTTGGAACTCTACCAGCTCTGCTGAGTATTTTGGTGATGGGGGGGTGGTGTATTTGTAACCGTATTTCTCCATAGGAAATTAACAACAAAATAACATCAAAATAGTCTTTTTTATATTAGATATATTCTCTACATTAACTTAATCTCAAACCATTTCGCAGTCTGCTAAACATTATATTATTCTTTAACTTTTGTAAAGTATTATTTAAACAGTATTTGGTTTCGTTTATATTTTCCACTTTTTTTCCACTGAACTATACACGCTAACTATATACATGGCTGACTTATATTTAAGGCAAAGATGAAAATCAGATGCCAAATGTTTATAACGTTTCACTACAGACTTTAATCTTGAATGTAGAATACAAAAAGGAGGTCTTTTTGTTGCTGCCAAATTTAAAATGTTGCCTGTGTGATGCAAATCTCATTGTCTCTGTTGAGCTGTGACAGGTTGCTAGCTTCTTACCTTTGGTTCTCAATCAGACAATGGCTACCTTATTTTTATCAATGAAATCACTTACTGACAGCTCAACATGAACATGCACGTGCACAGACACAGCCAGTACTCTTTCTTTGACTTCAATAGCTAGCTTGAAACTCAGAATGTCGGGTGCAGGACATTGTTACTGTCATCGATATACATTTTCTATTGTTGCTCTAGTATAATGCTTGTGTAATGGTAAACAGCGCTCAGCTTAGGAAGATATTCTGTTTATCTGTGGCGACGCATCCCAATTTAGCAGCGGCAGGCTGTCCCTGGTTTTACAATAACAGGGAAAAAATGGATGACAAGTGTGTGACAAAAAGCGATGGATGATAAGATGATAGTTGGAGATGTAATGTTATATTTTGGCGCTGATTGTGATGTTACTGATCATTAATTTCTATTGAAATAGACTCACTTTTTCGGGTCTCTCAGAACCTGCCATCACATGCTTGGGGAGTTACTTCTCTGGTAGAAGTCAGAGGGCCAGCCTCGAAGACATAAATTAAGACTTCATCCTCATGCGGACGTGATTACATTTGTTCTTGTCATTATGTGTCTCCTGGTTCTGTTATGTTTGTGCGAGCTGCACCGATTTTCAATTCAGCAGTCATGTGTTTGAACTACACAGAAAATAAAGAAATGCATTGAATTCCTTGTGGGCAACCAAGAGGTGATCAAACACAACAAAACAAAAAGCACATTTGGCACAAATTATGCAAATGTGCTTTCAAAGTTTGGCCTGAACACGTTGGCTGATTTCAGTCTTCAATAACAGGGAAATCCATTATCAATGAAGGCGTGAGCACCATACCTGTCCTCTGCACTTGTTGATTCCCCTCCAAAGTGGCGGTAAGCGAAACAAAATTCAGTCAGTAAACACTGAATATTCAATCTACATTTTGTTCATAATGGATGCTGGAAAATCATCTGCCGTTACTCGTGGGGTAATGGCCGTGGCATTGTTAAGTTGGCAAGTCGGTTTTAAACATTGATATGTCCCTGACCCTGACTGTGGTTGCTGTTGCTTATGTTCAGCTAGCAGTAGCTGCAGATGTAGCTTTCTAGACTGAGCAGTGGACACTGGCAGCTGTTCAGGAACAACAACTTGCCCCACCGCCTCACATGACTGAATTTCAGATGTTGTAGATACAGCTTTACGTTTTGTGAATCCATGACAGGCCTATTTGTTTTCCTTTCAGCTCTTTTTTTAATGCTCATCAAGTGCAAACTAGCTAGCTTTTGATCTTTCTTCCTGCCCCAAATTATGTTGATATGTTTAGCTACTTAATGCATTTTGGAAATAAGTTTGCATACCCTGGCAGAAATTGTGACATTTTGGCAGTGATTTTGAAAATATGACTGATCATGCAAGGATAGTGATCACATGAAGCTATTTATTATCACATAATTATTTGGCTTATTTTTAAATCATAATGATAACAGAAATCCCCAAAATGGCCTTGACCAAAAGTTTACATACCCTTGAATGTTTGGCCCTGTTACAGACACACAAGGTGACACACACAGGTGAAAATGACAATACATTTTCCACACCTGTGGCTTTTTAAATGACAATCAGTGTATGTGTATGAATAGTCAATGAGTTTGTCAAAACTGAAAGAATTGTTCAGGATACAAAAAAAGCCCATAGGTAACCTCAGGAAATATACAGGCTGCTCTGGAAAAATACTTTGTGGTTGTTTCAAGGAACAATATAATGATAGTTGAAGCCTCACAGCTTTTGGCACACCTTATCTGGAGTGGCTAGACCAAAATAGAACTTTATGGTCACAACCATATGCATGTTTGGAGAGGGGTCAACAAGCCTATAGAACAGAATTCCATCCCCACTGTGAAGCATGGCTGAGGCTGACTCATATTTTGGGGGCGTGTGAGCTCTAAAGGCACGGGGATATGTGTGAAAATGGATGGCAAGATGAATGCAGCATTAGCAATACCTAATAGGCTATGTACATTATATGTATAGTGTACTGTATATACACCTTGTGCGAATTGTAAAGACAAAAACACTAATGAAATTAGTGGGGCGATATAAACATTTTCTTACCTTCATCAGCGCAAAGCAAATCGCTCGAAAATCGGTTTTCGTGCCTGTGAGAAAATGTTGAACCCATCATTTTCTTTGGATCAATTTGAAGGCAATACATGTGAAATTACTTTATTTTCATCCACAAAAAATTACTGATTCCAATGTAAAGCAGCTGCCATACATTGCCATGCCCAATGCATGCCTATGGGTATTATCCATTTCAGGAAACACGTGACCAAAATGCGTCATTTGCATCATTTTTATATTTTTTTTAAAGATTGTTTGTGACATAAAACATTTGTGACAAACATGTGATATAGTACATCAATCAAAAGGAGAGAGACAAGGCAAGTCAACACCATTTTCCATTTGGACACACAGAGCTGTAGATATTGCCGAATCCGTCTGGAGTCATCAGTTACAGTTGTCTTGTGACAGAGATCAAATTGTTGGAGCTGCAAACTCATAATTAACTCCATTCAATTCAGAAAAGCTTCTTAAATGTGTGGATGTATTCAGTTTTGCTGCCAGACACAAAATCAACCATGTTGTCCCTAGCTCAAAATTATCAACCAAATTTTGAGTTAGGGAGTCTGTTGAAATCATCATGTTATCAACCAAAAGCTAAGCTAGGGAGTCTGTTGAAATCACCATGTTATCAACCAAAAGCTAAGCTAGGGAGTCTGTTGAAATCACCATGTTATCAACCAAAAGCTAAGCTAGGGAGTCTGTTGAAATCACCATGTTATCAACCAAAAGCTATGCTAGGGAGTCTGTTGAAATCACCCTCATTTAAGTGCATTTAGGAAAATACCCTAAAAATTACCTTTTGGAGCTTAAAAATAATACAAACTGTGTTCTATTCAATAGAACCTCTGGATTAAGGAGGTGGTTTTGGTTTTGCTCTAGGATACCCACAGGGGAAAATTGACAGTGAGGGTAAGATTCTTTTTCACCAAACAGTTATATAAATTAAAAAAGGATACAAAATAGGTAAAGAGGTGAATGGTATTTTTTTTATAGAATCTGCTTTTGTGGACAATTTCACTAAAGGTACTTTATTTGTCACACCAGATAGCTTTCCATTATTTTTTCTGGAAAACCGTATCAAAATACAAAATGATCTATGCAAAATTAAAACTATTGAATATTTTAACATTGCATTCACTGAATTTAGTGCCTTCTACCTGTTAGTATGAGGTCATGTCCTGAAATAACAACATTTATTTAAATCTATTTTTTAGTTCAGAACTAGTCTTAATCTGCAGAAAACAGGCCCAAAAAGAATTGTTCAATGGAAGCTTTTAATGTTGGAGATATATGTGGGGGGTGTCACACTTTTCTGAGTTTTTACATAAGACACGCCACTTCGAATGCACCTCAAATGTAGATGCATGCTGATGACCTGTCAGCACACCCTGCTAGAAGGCTGCAGTGAAACAACGAGCCACTGTCCGTTTCTAAACGGGATGCTAAGGGGACACATTGATTCTAAATACTGTATATCTCAAACTTAGAGCAATGTATTTGGTTCAAAGCATTCTCTTAGAACTGAACCTTGACTGGAGTTACGCCTATAGGGTGTGCTGAGTGAGCAGGTTGAGGAGGCTAAATTTGTAGGACTGGGGGTTGTTGTACTAAGTCAAGTTGTTGACAAACCTATGATGATGGGGACAGGTATACAACATTTCTGTAATGCTAAGATGTTCTGTGTTTTTCACACAGTGGTTCATTGTAGTATTTATTCAGGCTCTAATCTTGATTGAACTCTGCTACTCTCCGGCAGTATGTTCAGGTGTGGCAAAGAAGAAAAAAGTAACATCTACATCTGCTCAAAACAAAGCTGCAGGCATTGCCCTTAACTGTCGAACTAGCAACAAAATCATGATTGCTTCTTGCTCTTGATTGAGGGTGGACTAGAGAATAACTGCTTTTCTTCTAGTTTTTATGAGAAGTATTATTTAATTAATTAATGCATCAGTGTACTTTATTTGTCATGTTTTCAGCAGACCCGTGCAAGTAATAAATATATAGTTAGCAGTAAATATAAACTATTTATTTGGTTTCCACACTAAAACACTCTTTAAATGAAAGTGTTTATTTAAGAAAGGCCAATGTCATTTTAAAAACCAAGGTATACGTTCTTTCTTCATCATGACTAATAAAGGAAAAGCGTTCTATCTGTTACCAGCAGAAAGAGCACGAGTGGCTCATAAACAGAGGCAGTCATACCAGTAGCTCACAGTCTCACTTGATTAGCTTTTCCATTACCATACTTTATAATACAGCTTCATTCAATTTAACAACATGCAGGATATATGGAGACCGGGCCTTTGGTAATCATTCAGCTTCGCGTGTCCAGATACCGTTGGTCTTCTAAGAGTCTTTTGGTCTGAGTAGGACTATTATACTGTATGGCAGCACACTGGGATTGTGCACTGGAGTTCTCTTGTAAGTTGCATAAAAAAATTATACTGGTTATACTTTCGGAAGTGAAATTGTATTTTGAGTACTGGTAATGTTACACCTGATTCTCTACATACAGTATATATTTTGCTAGCTGTTTCATGTCTATATAAATGCCCTGTGGGGAAGCACAAGATATTGAATAACCTATCATGAAGGAAGTCATGCGGTTAATGGGTGATGTGCAACACTTAATTGTGAAAAAAGGTTTTGGTTAAAACTCATATTGAACATAATTATCCTTTGAATTTACTTGCTCTTAAACCACTGCCAATATAATATATACTATTATACTGTCAATATAAAACAGGCAATATAGTTTCATCCTATTGAGAGCAAAAAACAACATCATCAATAAATATAATTAATTGATTTCATGGTAATAAAAAGACAATTATTTTTTAATAATTTTTATATTGCTGTAAATCTTATCCAACCAGTCAAATCAACACAAATATTGCACTTCAAAGTCTTATTGAAACTTCATAGGGTTCATTCAAAAACGACTTATCTGGAAACTCATAATTTGGACTAGTTATACTCTCCAGTAAATTCTTAGCTACATTTGAATTATTATAAACATTGGGGTTAATAGAGACAATGTCACAGAGAAGTTATGCACAACAGTGTCTCAACCAAAATCTGGCCTCTTGTCCATTGATATTCAAACACACAGAGTCTGTCACAAACACTTTGTCTGGCTGTGTCGTCCAGAGGGAGAGGAGGTTTGACACCATGTCTCAATGTGATTATGTTCATCTGATTTAAACCAAACAGAACAGTCTGGAAGATCAGTCAACGTTAGGCGATGATCATATTATTTGTTTATTTATTGATGTTCTTTTGGGAGAGGGCCCTTATAGAATCCGATTCCTCACGTTAAAAACGACAGTCTCTACAAAATGGGAACGCCAGCTATATATCCACCCACCCCTCACCCCGTAGCTATTATGAGCCTTGTCCCAAGAAGGAAGTTACCCCTCCTAAATAATGCAAACGTGACATTTTAACTTAAATTCATGAGGAGAGAGAGTACGTGAGACAGTCATCTAATGAGGCAGGCAGCGGACAGCTTTGTTGTTCTGAAATGTGAAGCAGCAGCCAGGCATTATCAAACCGGCAGACTGGGAGCGCTGCTGCAGGTATTGTAAGTGGGCCGAATTAATTTAAAAAACTGACTTCACTACACAATGAGACGGCTATTTTGGAGCCTTTTTCCTCCTATTAAGAAATGAGACCTACCAGTCTGCCAGGTTGCAATAATGCTATTCGCAGAGTTGTTGGTGGCCAAAACCTTAAATACAGTCGCTAGGCCCTCCTTCAAAATCTCTGGGTCTGTGAAAAAAGGCTTGCACTGTAGTATGTGAGTGCATCTGAGGTTATCTGACGGAATGAACAGCAGTACCGTGACCGTGGGCCACCATCAGTAATTTATTGGACATCTACAGTGGGCAGAAAGAGAGCCCCCCCCACCATCAGTAGTTTATTACACTTCTACAGTGGGCAGAAAGGGAACCCCCCACCATCAGGAGTTTATTACACTTCTACAGTGGGCAGAAAGGGA
>JACXGJ010012871.1:0-17253 GCA_016801105.1 Esox niger
GGGGAACGCTGGGATGATCCCAGGCGGGGATGGGGAACGCTGGGATGATCCCAGGCGGGGATGGGGAACGCTGGGATGATCCCAGGCGGGGATGGGGAACGCTGGGATGATCCCAGGCGGGGATGGGGAACGCTGGGATGATCCCAGGCGGGGATGGGGAACGCTGGGATGATCCCAGGCGGGGATGGGGAACGCTGGGTTGATCCCAGGCGGGGATGGGGAACGCTGGGATGATCCCAGGCGGGGATGGGGAACGCTGGGTTGATCCCAGGCGGGGATGGGGAACGCTGGGATGTGTGTGAACCCTCTCCTCCTGTCCCACAGCAACAGGCCGAGCTGGCGGCCCAGGCGGGAGAAGACTCCGTTGCCCAAATGGTCCGTGTTTCGTAGCGCCATCACCCCGGAGCCACGCTTCACCCACACCCACCCCTGTGTCTGCCCTTCAGAGGTACCTCCACCCAACACCCAGCTACGCCACCCAGATTGCCAACAGCCACGTACTCTCTTTAGAATATGAATAAATACTGATTGGATTTAAGTGATGTTTTTCTGGATCCATCAGTGTTTCCCAATTTACGGGGGAACCCCAACGAACCTACCCTCACTGACGTGTGCGGTCAAGGCAGCCATTTCATACCCAAGAGCATAAAACCGAGACCTCCCAACACCTCCTGGTCCTTACTGAACCACATTATAACCAATAACTGGGGTTCATCCATAATGGGGTCGCTTTGAATTAACTATAACCCCTTGACACCCCAACTTACTGGTCTTCCAGACCCGGTTTGTGATTGGCAACAGTGCCTGATGGTATTGCAGAGTGGCGTAAGAAAGATGTGAAACATTTGTTTAGCGGAACTGTTGCATTGTGGTCCTGTATCTGATCTAGGATCTGTCCGTATTATCATATTTAATATGATCAAAGGCAAAACTGAAAACTGATCTTTGATCGGCATCTCCACAATTTTTTTTTGTTGTTTTACACAACACTTGGTCAGTTTCCTGAAGCGATAGTAAGTCAATTTTGTTTGTACAGAAGAGCATTTTTTTTCTATGTTTCGAATGTTTTATCGAGTGATAGTACATTCAGTTTTGCCTCATTTGCTATTTTGTTAAATCTTTCTACATCATTCGAAGGCAAGCATATGAATTCTAAACTAAAACAATTACACATTTTAAAAATAATCTTTGTTAGTACATGTTTGGAAGCACTTCTCAGCCTGGTCCAATTCCAATTGTAGAACAACATTTTTAGTTTATGTACTGAATTGAAATGGAATTGACCCCAACCCTGCTTTTTAGTGAGTTTTTGCTATTGTTGTTTGTACCGGGATTGTATTTTATACAACCTTTTTCATGAGAAAATGATGTTTGTAGCACGATGTACAAGACATTTATTTTGCATTTATGTCTGGCAATGTACTTTGCCTGTTTACCTTGCTATTGAGGGTCTTTGTTTGAAAAGTCACTTTTATATTCTGATGCATTTACGTTTTCTGTAAACTCTTAAATGCAACCCCTATTGATTAAATTTTATTAAGTTAATTTGTTTTTGTCTTTCCCATTGTGTTTGTGAGTGACATTCAGGTGTATGTGCACAAGGATAATAAAAGCAGAAAAATCTGTAGGTTTTTTCGCAAATCCCCAGTAATCTCGTACCATAAAGCTTGGAACAGGTGGGCATATGGTTTGGGACTGTTTTGCTGTCACAGGGCCTGGCCAGCTTGCCATCATTGAGTTAAACATTAATTCCATATTGCACCTGAGAATTCTTGAGGAGAATGTGAGGCCATCTTTCAACAAGCTGTAGCTGAACACACAAACAGCGCTACAAAAGTAAGGATCAAAAAGAAGAAATGGAGGGTTATGGAATGGTCAAATCGATGCCCAAGTCTCAATCCTATCAAAATGCTTTGGGGGGGGGGGGGGGCATGACACACCTGTGCATCCAAGAAAGCCCTTGAAAAGGACGCCTTTGAAGCAGGACGGTAAAGAGGGGGCAAAAATAAGACAACTGGGTGTCTATAAAGTGATTATGACAAGACTGCAAATCAGTGCAAACTGGTAGACGGACATGTGAGAAAGTTTCACAAGGTAATGTTTCAGGCATATTTGAAATATTAACTTAAAACTACCTGTACATGTCATCTTGTCATTCATGCGACATATTTACAAATGACTCCTATATGCTTTATGTTGTCATGACCCATAGCAGGTTTTTACTGAGGCAACAGGAGAACACCGCTCTAGCAAGAAAAAAAACATGCTCCTAATCAAAAACATTTTTTTTACACCTGCAAGGATAACCACAGTTCTACTTCACGTAGGCCTACTTTACTGAGGTTTACTTCTGTGAGTAGCATTACGTTAAATGAATGAAATTAAATTACATCAGTATGCTTGATGGTGTCTATTTACATTCTATTGATGATTAATATAGTTAACGTAAGCTAATGGCAATAGACCAGACGTGAACAAACCGGCATTGCTGGTAAATTAACATTTTATTCAGTGATGAATAATCATGAGATTATATCAAAAGTGTCTAAAGAAATGAGATGGCCTCAGTCCAGTATTCATTGGGCACAGAAGCGGTCTCCTTTCTTCTCGGCTGGCCATTTGTGGAAAGCGCCCCACACCCCGCCCACTCGTTCAGGTGACTGCTTTAACAAACCGCCCACTGTAGGATGCTGCGCTTGTGAACGACGACCGAATGTAACTGGTAAACCGGCCAATGAGAAAGTCACGACGGCACCTAGAATACCGTACTCACAACCCCTCCACGCCGGTATTGATGTTCGAGACAGAACAAGGTCACGCTTTAGATCCGCAGACCAGCTGATATTGAAATAATTTAAAAAACGAACGAAGAGAAGCTCATAATCACTCGACAAGAAGACAGGGGTGCGTGACTGCAGAGAGGAGACTTAGCTTACTTTTGCTACCAGGTCGGACATCATCACTACATCCAGGTCTGAATCACTTGAATGCAAAGATGACTGATGTGGTCGTAGACGGCAAGTTGGAGGCGGTGAAACAGGCAACGAAATATGTCAAAGAGACCGAAAACGTCGCGGAAAAATATTCTGCGATGACGGTCAGCAAGAACAGCGACATGAACATGAATGTTGGCGAATTGCAGTCCGCCGCATTTACTGCGGTGCCTACTCTGAAATCCGTCAAGAAGGTAAGAGTCAAAGGCGTAGCCTGAACAATGCGCACGGTCGTCATCTTTCAGCACAGTTTCTGATTATGTTGAGAAAACTGCATCTATGCGGGATGGATAGGTCGCAAGACTGCATGAGATTGCGTAAAACAGCATAATGCAAAAACCTCAAATTGCATCTTAGACCTTGTGATTTATTAAATTCAACATAACCGTATGTTCATTTTTCCTACAATTATGTAACCCATTAATATAGGTTTTATTTACACTGGGGAATTCCTTGTATGCCTACTGTTCTTACATTCATCAGGACCCAATAAACCATAGGAGTTCCTAAACATAACACAGGTACAAAAAGCAATGCTTTGTGAAGTTGCAGCCAATTAACTGCGTTATTATTAGGCCGATGTCTTCGTCCCGCTTTCAAAACGACGACTCAACTATAACCATATACTTGCGGCAAAATTAGAGTGGGATGTTCTCTGACAAACGAAGTGCTGCGGGCAATCATAACACTGCAGACTTCTGACACCCGTCCTTGCAGAAAAATTCTTAAGTCCCTGGAATGTAGGCACTTTATGAGGCATCTGATGATAACGCCATACGCGCTCTTTCTGTCCACGATCGCTGTTTGAGGTAACACTTCAAAGCGCATTACTTGGACGGGAGATAACCGGAGTGTCAGAGACTACAAAACATCTGCTCACAAGTTTTGTGAGTTTTGTGAGCTTTTGTAAGACGAAATTAACAGGACCGGCATCCAAAATTAGTTCCAATTCCAATTTAATGAAATTCAAACATTGGCGAAACATATCATTTTATTTTGTTTGTGATATTTTTGTTTTTATAGAGATTGCTGGTGGTAAAAACGTTGTTTTTAATAACCTGAAATAACAGGTTGCACAAAATAACATTTAGGGAATGTCCATCATAGTGTTACAATTTACTAATAACAATGTTATATGCTGTTTGTTAACAGAAACATCTTTGAATTATCATACAATTTGGAAATTGGACAATATCAAAATGGGATTGTTTTGTGCTGTACTTGGTTGTAGCTGCAACAAAGATTCAAGTTTTCTGAGTCAAATCTTTTGTAAGTCCTTTTATTTCCATGAGAGTTTATTACATATTTTCCCATGGCTCCATCTTGTCCTCCTGCTGTAGACTTGTGGCACGCAATATGTATAAAATATCAAATAGCAAAACAACCACTGTATCAAATTGCAATAAAATCTTAAGAAATGCAACACATGTAACATCAACAACACTTAAGAATTGTAACAATGTCATATAGTGAGGTCTCTGGCAATTCCCACCCCACTCAAAGGTATTTTGGCTAATATTTTTTTTATGTGGAATGCAAACAAAACCAAGAGGTGAATAAGCCCTGGATGCCGGAGCAGACCTAACCCGTAAACCTTAACCCCTAAACCCTAACCCTGGATGCCGGAGCAGACCTAACCCGTAAACCTTAACCCCTAAACCCTAACCCTGGATGCCGGAGCAGACCTAACCCCTAAACCCTAAACCCTAACCCTAACCCTGGATGCCGGAGCAGACCTAAACCCTAAACCCTAACCCTGGATGCCGAAGCAGACCTAACCCCTAAACCCTAACCCTAACCCTGGATGCCGGAGCAGACCTAAACCCTAAACCCTAACCCTGGATGCCGAAGCAGACCTAAACCCTAACCCTGGATGCCGAAGCAGACCTAACCCCTAAACCCTAACCCTAACCCTGGATGCCGGAGCAGACCTAACCCTAACCCCTAAACCCTAATCCTAAAATGTGCTTGACCTGGACACATTTTGGGGGTCACGTTAAGATTGCAGACGCAGTGCACGAGTTGCTCAGCAACGCACGTACGGGTTCATTCTTTGTACAATGTGATTGGCATAATAAACTGTTTATGTATGATGTTCATAACATGTACACAGCCTGAGCTACACATCTACGATGCTGGATCACGACAAGGCTGTGTCCTGGTCTGCACCCTCCGCCCTGCCCACTGTATGGCATCCGTCCGATGTAGTGCCCCAGAAAGGGTGTAGGGTACTAAGGCGAGAAGGAAGCCTTAGGGACCATGTCTTTAGGTTCCGCCATTGCAACACAGGCCTGGGTTGTGCAACACAGATCGCGCAGCTAACGACGTCACGGTAATGCAAACTGAATGCTAGGGCACGGCTGTCAGTGTCTCCAACTGATCTACGACGTTCATGACGCGCAGCGTGAGGAGCGTCCGGGGATTGTACAACCCCGCTGCAGACCCTGGGTCGCGCTGATAACCGGGAGTGGCTGGAAGTCCACAGTGGGATCATAAGGTGAAGATCCTAGATCACATACAGAAGATCCTAGACGTTGTGATTGTGGGATCACAGTGTTTTAAGGATTGTGAACTGAGTCCTAGGGGGAAACATTTTACAAAACCCCTGGTACATCAGTTGTAACGAGATGTGGGTACAGACACCCGGCGGAAAACCCCAGAGAGGCCAGGTGATTCTCAGGTACAGTCCAGGGGCTCGGGTCCTCCTGAGATTCAGCAGGACACCAGAAACATTTTGGGGAGAATTCCTTGGGATTCCAAAGTGTACCTCAACAGTGAATTCAGACCGACTCTAGTTTGCCATAACATAAATGTATGCGGCATATTATCTTAGGACAGGACAGACGGATCCTGAGCCCCACCAGCAAAGACTGACAGCCTACAACTAGGGACTGAGTCAGTGGGGTCTGGAGACACTGTAGCCTTTTCTGAAGGTATGTGTAGAGAGGCTAGTGCTGGAGTAATGTGATCAAATGTTTTTGTTCTAGTTTCTATCTGCTGTTTTTAGCAGTACTTTAAGTTTATTTAGTGTCTTATCTGGGTTAACAGAGAGAAGAGCATTGCAGGAGTCTAATCTTGAAGTAACAAAGCCGTGGATGAGCTTTTCCACACCATTTTTTGACGACTGTTCCAGTTTTGGCAATGTTCCAGAGATGGAGATATGCTACTCTTGAAATTTGTTTTTATTCTCATCAAAAGAGAGATCAGGGTCCAGAGTTTTGTCAGGGTCCCTCACAGTTTTGTGGGAGATGAGTATACAGCCGTCAAGGTTCATTATGAGACTTGATGGCAAATGTCTTCATTTCTTGGGGATTTTCAAATGAGTGTTTGAGTTCAAAGCTAAGAAAAATAAATAATGTCTGTGTTATATAGTCATATGGGAGGAGAATCTACTGTTCAGACTGTGCCTCAGGTCCAGAGTTGTGAGAAGATGAACTTTCATGGTCAATACAGTGAAGAAGACACTGTGAACTTTTTTATCTGAGATTATAGTAATTTTTTGCAATAAAAAATGTTATTGTGCTGGGCAGTTCAAAATATGCAGAGTTATATATAATTATATATTATTTATTATATTATACGTATGTATGTATATAAATATAAATATAAATATATATGTATATTAATATATATATATATATATATTCTAGATGTGTTGTATCGTATCACATCCAGCCTTATCAAGGCTTTCTAATACCAGAGACATTTCTAATAGATGTACAAGCGATGTTTTTATCTGATGCATTAAGTGATGTGAGTCTCCTCTAGTGTCTGTGTCTCTGAAACCAGAGGACGGTCAAGTGGTAGGTTCTTCACATTCCATTGGCCTGTTATGTGCTCTCATCTAGCAACGTGCTTGTGCGTGCGTGCGTGTCTGTGTATTCATGCGTGTGCCTTTACTTTGTGCGTGTGTGTGAGTGTGTGTGGTTGAGATAGCACCCTCTGGCTCCCTCTGTGTTCATCTAGTTATACAATGCAGCTCCCGGTGATAGCATGAATGTGTGGCCACGAACGGATTCATCATCGTAACAGGCTCATTTAAGAGGTCAATGGAATGCAAAGTGGATCTTCGTTAAATCAGAAAAAACGTATTTATTGTAACAGGGCCCACAGTGTGGTTACTCAAGTCTGGTTCCGATGTAGGTTTCTGTTTGTTTGCCACGTAGCGCTTAGAAGTTGTCCTTTCAGGTTTAAAAGATTGATAACCGCCATGTTCTGTTTATATAAGCTATTGGCATAGCTAGCTCCACAGACGTCAGTGGTACATATTTGTTTTTAGCCTTAATGGGGTTGATTTGTGTGATGATATGAACATTGGTTATACTGGCATACATACAAGCAATGTGCTCAGATTTATACCTCAACATAGTGTTACGCACAAATAAAGGCTTACAGGCTGCTTTTGAGGAGGGTCAATGAAGAGATTAGGCAATCTTTTCCAGAGAGCATCTTTCCCCCAATGCTTTTCTATGATCTCTTGAATGTGGCTACTCATTTATTTTTCAACTGTAGATAATGTGCTATTATCAATGATGTTTCTCTGGGGTGAAAAAAACACATTTCGATCTCACTATATACATTATAATTCAAAGTATCTTAGTTTTTAGGATAGAATCATTTTATAGCCTATACAGTTTGTTTATGTCAAGATCAAGCTGTGTAAAATGTATTTGATTTACACTCCATGTGGCAGCAACAGTCACAAGAATATACAGTGGTACGACTGTTTGTATATTTGGCCTAACCCATTCCTGCTTGCGTCTGTGTTGATTAAATTAATGCTTCTAGTGCCTTTGGGTTGAGATTCTCATCTGAAACCACACCGTTCCTCTATTGATAACACTGTTTATTCTGGATTGGATTCCTGGAAGTGAGTCCTGTATATCTGTGATTGGCAGCGGTGCTGAATGTGTCAGGCTGCAGTGTTGTTCTGGCCACAGTGTTCGGCCACCAGTGTTGTTATCTGACTCAGTTGTCAATGAGGAGAAAGCAGTGAAAAGCTCAGAATCAGACCACATGGCTATACTGACTGGTCCAGAACTTTTACCTTTTGAAGTATCCAGCATTTACAATGTTGTCACCATATTGACGGTTTGTACGTTCATTCTGGGACTGATGACTACTTGATACTTCGTCATTGAGAGCCGAGGACACTTTGATTTAAAAAGCATTACACCGGCTTCTAAAGAAGGCGAATCATTTATGGCTAAAACTTTTGTCTTCATTTTGCTGTCACCAAAATGAGGCAAATGGTGATATTAAGGAGAGTTTAACAAATTTTAGCTGGATAACGTTAGCATTACTTGCTTAGTTTTGACAGACTGTGTTAGCTAATGACAGCATTTACATCAGTATCAAAGTGCATTTTATGATGTAATTATGATGATAGTGTGAAATATAAGAAACAGTGATTGACCCGTGTTTGAAGTCATTAGCCCCCCGTTCAATGTCCGTAGGGCTGTGATGTCTATAATATCAGTGACTATGGCAACGACGTGACCGAGTTACATAAGTGCAATTCATGAATCCTCTCTAGTTTCCAGGCAACCCAATGTGCTATTACCTGAAAATGATGCAATTAGTCACGCAGGCAAATACTCAGCTGAGTCTTTACCCTACCTGGCAATTACTTGACTTAGGCCTTGACCTTGGGCAGTGACCTTGGGCAGTGACCTTGGGCATTGACCTTGGGCATTTACCTCAGGCCTTGACCTTGGGCATTTACTTGACTTAGGCCTTGACCTTGGGCATTGACCTTAGGCATTGACCTCAGGCCTTGACCTTGGGCAATTAGTTTAGGCTTTGACCTTGGGCATTTACCTTAGTCTTTGACCTTGGGCATTTACCATAGTCTTTTACTTTGGGCATTTACCTTAGTCTTGGACCTTGGGCATTTACCTTAGTCTTGGACCTTGGGCATTTACCATAGCCTTTGACCTTGGGCATTTACCATAGCCTTTGACCTTGGGCATTTACCATAGCCTTTGACCTTGGGCATTTACCATAGCCTTTGACCTTGGGCATTTACCTTAGTCTTTGACCTTGGGCATTTACCTTAGTCTTTGACCTTGGGCATTTACCATAGCCTTTGACCATGGGCATTTACCATAGCCTTTGACCTTGGGCATTTACCATAGCCTTTGACCTTGGGCATTTACCATAGCTTTTGACCTTGGGCATTTACCTTAGGCTTTGACCTTGGGCATTTACCTTGGACATTTACCTTAGGCTTTGACCTTGGGCATTTACCTTAGGCTTTGACCTTTGGCATTTACCTTTGACATTTACCTTAGGCTTTGACCTTGGGCCTAGACAGTATGCACTGACCTTGGACCTTGACCTTGGGCCTTGACCGTGGACATTGACATACATTCTCCCTTCCATGTTAGCATGTTAGCATGTTAGCTGCTAAAAGAAAAACATCACAGGTGCAGACCTTATCATAAACACAGTAGTGTGAACTCCGCATGCTTATTGGCTGAAATTCCACCAGTATGACCAAAATACTTGTTTTCCTTTTCTCATTATGTTGGTAACCGCCTTCTAAAAGCAATTAGGCAACATACCACAGCTAAGGGTTGTATTCAGGGACAGGAAAGTGTTGCAACATGCTTAAGAACAGCTCTTAGCCATGGTATATTATCCATTTTATTGTCAATTTTTGCTTAAATCTCTGTGTGTAGAGAGACCACCGGGTCACTCAGCCAGGACACATATCAACAGCCTTCTGGTGTTAAAAGTTGTAGAGTTTGAAGGTTGTAGTGTTCGGGAAGAAGGGGTTCTTTATCCGTCTGATAACGAGTGTTTTTCACAACACTAGTTGGGTCTAATCTGTGGTCTGTAATCTGTGGATCGTAGACACAGGTGACACCTTGGTTCAATGTGTTTTATAGATTAGCGGTAGATGAAAAAAGCAAGAAGGAGAAAGAGGAAGGAAGAGCAAGGAGAGAGAAAGAGTGATAAAAAGGAAGAAAGAAAGGCCGCGAGGGGGAGTGTGCGTCTTCTTCGGCTTCTGCAAATTTCCGTGCCGCTCAGTAAGATGTCAAGGTGCTGGTGATTGGCCAGGTTCTGTGGATTACGCCTCCTTCCTGTCCTGTGTGTCAGATGGTGTGCTGGAATTAGCCGAGTCGCCCTTAAGTGGGTTTAATGTTATTCTCTACTTAGGCTGTACCTTCTATCGACAATCACCAGGGGATTGTTGAAACCCGACGGGTCACGATCCGTGATCTGCCTGGCCATTTCAGAAACCCACAGAAGGTATTTTTAGCTACAGGGTGACTGTGAAAGCTGGATTGGATGCTGGGCCCTGTCGACGCAGAAGATGTTCTCTCTGGTCTCTTGACCACATATAGAAGTCCAATCAGGATTCCTGAAGAACGTTGAGACCGCCGATGAGATGGCCTACATGGAGGAGATTGTTCCGGATAACTTGTCTTTCGCGAAAGAAAAACCCAAGAGCTGATTGGGGGCTTTAGGAGGCAGCCGGAAGACCCTGGCACTGGAGTGAAGAGGGTGTATCTCAACAACTGGCTGGAGACATTTGGCGTATCACTGAGGAGACTCACAGACTTCAACAAATGCACCATCCAGGGCATAATATCAGGCTGCATCGCCATCCGGTAGCTAGTATTCAATGAGAGGTTGCAGCTTTCAGGGACCCCCCCCAGGACATTTAACTCGCAGCCATGGGCTGTTCACTTCCGCCACTGTTGAGCGAACAGAGAGGATACAGAAGTGTCACGACCACTCGTCATTTATCATTTACACAGTCAATCATGCACACCCTTCCTGGACACACACAGAATGTCTTTGCTTAACACACACATTCCCCCATGCTCATACAAACATTTAGTCCACACTACAGAACCAAGGGCATTCTGGACTCTTGTCCCTTTCCCTTCATATCTTTTTAACTTGATTCATCTTTTTTTTTTCACCAACACACAAGACACGATTGGATGATCGATTTTATTGCATTTTTAAAAAGGCATTGTTGTACTTGTGTGGACTTTGTTTTATTTTGGGGTTCATACAATCACATTGTTTAGGGGTGAAAACATGATGCTACAACGTCTGTTAGCCTTTGTGTACGACCAATGAAATGTTGAAAACTGAAATGTGTACTGAGAAGTGTTGTCATGGCTATTTAGAACAGAAAGCTCTGGAAATGTTTGTTGGATACACAGCAAACCTCAGGGGCCAAGATATGAGTCATTATTTGTTAGACAACAGAACTAGATCAGAGACCAGGCCTAGTCAGTACCAGTCCTAGTTAGTATCAGGGCTAGGGTATAAAGGACAAACACGTTTGGAACACGGATTTAGGATTTGGCTAAACAGCACAGATTTGGAACCAGACAAGCAGGCTTATGGAAACCAAATCCCCTTTTTATTAGCTAGAAGGCATGTCTGGAAACGCAGCAGGAAAGTAAGAGTAGTTGGCAATGTCTTCAGGTAGGTTAAGGCAGAAGAAAGTCTGCAGTGTAATGTGTGTGTTTCATTATATGTGAAGTTATGTGTGTGTGTGTGTGTTTTTGTGTATATGTCAGTGTGTCTCTAATACATGGGACTCTACCTAACGTGTAGTTAACATGAAAATGAGAGAGAGAGATATCAAAAGAGGGAGAGAGGAGGGACAGCAAAGTTAAGATAGGTGAGACACCCCCCCCCGCTCCTACATGTTGTCCATTGGAAACGATGGTACTCTCCATGTGAAATCCTCCCCCAATCTGTCTGGTCGGGGAGTGAACGAGTGCGTGTGTTCAGTAATAATAACAAGTACGCCTCAGTTCCTCAGACACAGAGGACTGAGGCAGGGTGAGAGACAGAGAGCAATCAAGGCTGAGCATGGAGAAGGACAGAGAGGCAGCTGTGACACACAGCAACCCACAGCATGGTTTTGGGCCGGGGCATCGGCACGGGATGGAGCGGGTAAGTTACCTGCTCTTAGGGGACATACGGTAATCTTGGTCACCCACTCCTACAGTGTTTAAGGTAGAAAAGCAGAATCCTTGTAGACACATAAACGGTTTATCAACTGTATGTATGTGTTTTATTTCAAGGCATTTAATTAAGTATCATCAGATGCTCTTTTAGGCACTTCTTTCCCCTGTTTTTCATTTCATTTCAAGTGATGTTAAGATTTGGGGAAAAGAGGGCGCAGGGAGACTTTCCTTCAACCTTCTAGCAAACACCCTTCTGATTGGAGGGGAGCTTCCACTGTGAGCAATTAGTGTTAACTGCCTTGTTCAGAGACAGAACTACACAGCCTTTTACCTCGTTGGCTGGGGGATCCGATCTAGCAGCCTCGTGGTTTCTGGTCCGATGCTTTCACCACTGGACCACTTGGCCCGGTGGTTAGACAAGACAGTCCTGTGGGAGGGGGGTTCTACTCTGTGCTGCTCTATTCTGAACTGACTGGCTCTCACACTTGGATTTAATCGTAGTAGATTCAAGTTTGAAACGGAACTGAATCGTAGTAGATTAGAACACGTTGTCACAGAGCAGATTACAGGAGGAGGTCAAATAGAGGTCAGGGCGTAGAATGACTGCTCTAATTTAGTTAGTGATCAATGTTACGGTCGCAGGTATTTGCTGTTAACAGTCTTAGTGTTTGATCAGAATTAATGTTAGTTAAATACAGGTAATTTATATAAATTGGGGGGAGTTTTTAAAAGACTTTTAATCTACAGTAATGGTAATTAAATGTATATTCTGATCTTGAGAACCTAACAATGACCAGGTATTGTATTTAGCTCCAGGAATGCTGAATCATTCTGAGTATAGCCTACTTGCTAATGTAAAGCAAACACCAAATGCTTATCCACAAAAATGTGAGTCAGAGCACGCAGGTCAGTCAGGATACACACCCAGCTGCCAAAACAACGTCAAGCAGCGTTCCTCATGCCCTGCTGTGTTTTTTAAAACAGCGTCTCCAGTTTCATACCTCTCATGGGTTACTTATATCAAGGTTAGGAGAGTGTAGTTGAAAGGTAACCCAGTGTAGTTGAAAGGTTACCCAGTGTAGTTGAAAGGTTACCCAGTGTAGCTCTGGGGTACCCTGCTGCTCACTGTTAGAAGTGTGTACCAGCCTTCAATCTCCAAGACTGTTTCAGCCGGACGCTGTTAATATGAAGGGATTTGTTACACCACAATGACTGGCAACTGAGCTGCCACCAACAGGAAGGAAACAGAAACTTAATTTTGCAGGTGCATTAAAACACATGGTGTGGATGATAGTGCTGGACGGACAAGAATGGGTGACTCTATCCTGAACACTGTGCAATTCGCTCCTATTTTACCCATAATATCCTACTTCCTGCTATTAGTCGAGCTTTCTTGGTTTTGTGTGTTCTGTCAACTGGCTGGCACCACACATCTTGTTGTCAGTCCAAACACTTAGCGCCTGAGTTTTCGGGTCTGGTTTATTCAGAGATTCTTCTGGAGGCCCATCTGCCCTCAAAGCAGGAATTATGTAATTGTCTGCCAGTGGTTAGGGCAGAGATTACATTTCCAGCAGACTGCATGAACAGAGAAGACAGGGTTAGTTATTGTACTTCCCCTAAACCCTAATCCAACTCCAACAAGGTGACCCATTGATTAATCATTGACTCTACTGTCTATACTAGTCATGTGCCAACCATTTACCTTACCAGTCATGTGCCAACCATTTACCTTACCAGTCATGTGCCAACAATTTACCTTACCAGTCATGTGCCAGCCATTTACCTTACCAGTCATGTGCCAACCATTTACCCTACCAGTCATGTGCCAGCCATTTACCTTACCAGTCATGTGCCAACCATTTAGCAGTCATTTTCAGATCCATCTCCGGAAACAGATGAATAAGAAAAACAGTTTATGTAACAACAATGTTACTACGGTCATTAAACTTAAGTCACTTTTATCAAATTCAAAGGTTTTTCAAAGTTTCAATTCGGGGAAGTAAGATTTCTCCAATTCTACAGGCAGAATTCTGGGAAAACAACATATTTTTGGGAAAGTTCCCATAATTACACTGCTAAAGACTATACTTGAGGCTTTCTTACGACTGGATTTCCCAGGTTTAGGAGTTTGTCATCTTTACAGTGGTGTTTTAGGAACTAGGGATCGGATCGACGTTTACCACACCCCTGCTGAGGGTCAAACAAAGACTATTTAGGTTCACACAAATCCTGAGAAATATTCCTGATAACTTGGTGGTTGTAGGTCAACGATGATTTGGTGGATGCCATAACACTTACTGATCCTTAAGTAAAATGTCATATATGTGATACCAGCATTTCCACACAAGTTATTTAAGTCCCTGTTCCTGCTTTTCGGTCATTGTGTGCATGATAATAGAAGCTACCAACAAACAAAGGCAAGGCAGATGATTAGTATATCTACCAGATACATACTCCAGGTCAAGTTTGTCTTTCAACTGGGATCTGTTTGTGTGTGTGTGTGTGCGGGTGCGTGTGCGTGTGTGTGTGTGTGTGTGTGTGCGTGTGTGTGTGTGTGTGTGTGTGTGTGAACTTTCAGGAAGTGTGTGTGCGTAGATTGACTTCGTCACAGTGGAACAGTGTGTCTATATAGAATTCGGGATTAGTGAAATCTCTATTTTTTTGTCTGCCCAATGACGGTTGCTTTATCGTTCACTTTAATAACAAGTTTATATTATATAAGCTCTGGTTTGGTCAAATACATTCTGGTTATCTCTACGTATTTCCTTAATCTACAAAAAGAGATTAAATGCCTTGCTATGTTATTATGGGATGCATCACTGTGCCAATGACAAGACCCTGTGTTTAGGGAAGTTGTGCGACACAGTCAGGTTTTATCCAGTATTTTCAGTACAGATAAACCTTGGACAGAAATTACCTCATGCTCCGAAGAAGAACAAATTGTAGATAAATAATCCAGGCATTGTCAGGGGATTGTGAAGAAACGGGCCCCTTCTGTTTGACACACCTACATGTCAATGGGAACCAAATGGCAAAGCCTGTTCTAAGATGATGAAGATACTCTGACCTGACCTGGGCGTTACTAATGATTCATACCAGCATATGAACCTGAACAACAAAACACTAGTTACAGGAAGACGTTTTAACATAGATTTTAGGCGCGTTGTAAAAAGCCACGTAGATGTATATTCTGAGTGTAAATATAGCAAGCTCCAGTGAAACCCTGTGAGACAGAGCTCGTTCCTCCACTAGATTGGTCCGTTGAGGGTAACTGACAAGGGAGGAAATTAGGCCTATTTTATCTGCCTCTCTGGCACTGACTTTTCCAACTTTGATGAAGAAAAGTGCACATATATTATGATGGTCATATGTTGGTTCTCCAAGACACCTTAAGAGGAATCCACTGACTGTAAGTCGCTCTGATAAGAGCGTCTGCTAAATGACAATAATGTAAATGTTATTTTGCCTTCAAATATTCTCAGTATTTTACTTTATATTTACATTGTAACTTTTGCCCATCATAGCCATTGATGTTTATTGTTGTTCTTCTTCAGATCCAGTTTGCCAACGCGGAGGATAAACAGGAATTTCAGAAGTATCCCACCAAAGCCGGCCGGCGCTCCCTCTCTCGCTCAATCTCCCAGTCTTCCACAGACAGCTACAGTTCAGGTAGATGGGACACCCACCCAGGCACACATACTGTACATACACACACCCACCCAGGCACACATACTGTATAGGCACACCCATACTGTACAGGCACACATATTGTACATACACGCACACTGTACAGGCACACATACTGTACAGGCACACATACTGTACAGGCACACATACTGTACATACACACATACTGTACAGGCACACATACTGTACATACACACATACTGTACATACACACGTACTGTACAGGCACACATACTGTATAGGCACACATACTGTACACACACACACACATACTGTACATACACACATACTGTACAGGCACACATACTGTACATACACACACACACACATACTGTACATACACACACACACACATACTATATACATGCATGCACAGACACACACACGGCTCCCTAGAAGAAGTGCTGGTTGTAAATGTCCTCAAGTATCAGGTACAATTTATTAAAATTCATCTTATCTCATTCAACTTCTTTCAAATTGCCCTATTAAACTATTACACCAGAGTCTACTCCAAAGTACTGCACCAGAAATCAGCACACTAAAAAACATGTCATTTGTAGTTAATATGTCAGTTAATATTTCTATATTTAGGTCACATTTTATAATTCTTTATGTATTTAGTGTAATGGGAAGGTTCTAGATGTTGCTAAATGTCGTCGCCGTCCTCTTTCCCGCCATGCTGTCTCCCCAGCTGCGTCCTACTCTGACAGCTCTGACGACGAGACGTCCCCCAGGGACAAGGTCCAGACCAACTCCACGGGGAGCAGCGACTTCTGCGTCAAAAATGTCAAACAGGCTGAGTTTGGGAGGAGGGAGATCGAGATCGCAGAGCAAGGTGAGGCCTCGCCAACACTCTTTCGCCAGGTTCAAGTTCATTTGTTGTTACACATTGACGGCAGAGTTAGAGGCAATGGAAAACTTAAGCGATACAGTATAATAAAGTTAATATATAAGAAGAAATGCAAACAAATAAGTAATAAAAAATATATGGTCAGTAGTACACTAGCTGTAAGCAGCGTTAAGCAGGTTTTTGCATGCAGATGGTAATGTTATTTGCTCTGGTGCAATAGCATATTATGAAATGATGAAAAAGGAATGATGAAATGTCAGCTGTGCAGGAAGATGTGATAGAATGAGTATTTACATAATATTACCAAAAATTGCAGACTAGTTTAATATCACTGCTGTAAGGAATGATGTGTTACTTGTGCAATAGATGCAGTGGAATGACTGGAGCGAGTCCAGTAAAGCTCACATTGCCATGGTTTGGCTCAGTACAGTGGACCGAGAGTGTGGAAGGGTACTGAGTGTGGTTGGTAACAAAGATGCTCGGTACAAATGACAAACTATTGGATTCAAAAAAATCATTTTAGAATAATTTGGTTCATGGGTAGTATGGATGGTTTTAGTGTTGGAAGTAGTGATAGTTTTAGTGATGGTAGTAGTGATGGTAGTAGTGATGGTAGTAGTGATAGTTTTAGTGATGTAGTAGTGATGGTTTTAGTGATTGTAGTAGTGATAGTTTTAGTGATGGTAGTAGTGATAGTTTTAGTGATGGTAGTAGTGATGGTAGTAGTGATAGTTTTAGTGATGGTAGTAGTGATGGTTTTAGTGATGGTAGTAGTGAC
>JACXGJ010012872.1:0-17189 GCA_016801105.1 Esox niger
AACCAAAATAAACCACAACTACGTGCACAAACATTCAACATAAGTAGGTTCCCCAATTGGAGGCAATAACGAACACCTGCCTCCAATTGGGGAAACCAAAGCACATAGAGGTGGCTAGAGCCACCTATTTAGGCCATGTCCTGGCTATGGCCCCAGCCAGCGCAAAGATGGCTAGGGGCATAGCCAGGACATGACAGGCCGTGACTCTCTCTTGGAATCACTGCATGGGCTCAGGAACACTTTCAAAAACCATTGTGTGAACACAGTACATTGCTGCATCCATAAATAAATCCTCCGGGCTAAAGAGAGGAACCATCTGGCTTGTTATCAGTGCACAGTTCAAAAGCCAGTGTCTGTGATGGTATGGGGGTGCATTAGTGCACATGCCATGGGTGACTTGCACATCTGTGAAGACACCATTAATGCTGAACAATATATACAGGTTTTGGAGAAACATCCAGACAACATCTTTTTCAGGGAAGGCCTTGCTTATTTCAGCAAGTCACTGCCTGGGTGCTAAATTGGCCTGCCTGCAGTCCAGACCTGCCATCCATTGAAAGAAATGTGTTTATTAAATAAACAAGAAATACGACAATGAGATCCCGAACTGTTGAGCTGCTGAAATCCTATATCATGCAAGAACTTGAAAATACAGGCCCCTGTCCTAACGTTATTTATTTATTGTTGCTGGCATCAAATTTTAGTTTTTAGTTTAGTTTGGTGTCTCTGCACATTTTTTAATTGTAAATATAGGGATAAACGATGTGCACATCCTTGCATTCTGTTATTATTTGCATTTTACACAGAGTCCCAACAGTTTTTGGAAACAGGGTTGCATAACTTTGACATACTTAAAAAAACGAATTAAAGCAAACACCGGAAATGTGAAAGACACCCCGCCACTCCTGGAGCACAACAGGAATAGGAGCGGAAAAAGAGCTCAGCATCCCGCATCCTATCTTTTCGCTTATGTGCTGCAGGCAAGTTAACAGCACGGCTAATATAAATGAGGAAGCCAACCGACTAGCGTTCTGTTGGACGTGGAGATTATTTAACATATCTGCCCTTTCAGTGGTCCTCCAGCCGGCTGGCGTGCACACACAACTGCTTTCCTCCCACAGCCCCACACTGTAATTACAGGATCCAGCATCTTTCACATATGAATAAGTTGGAAGATGGACCGCGCTGAACTAGACACTGACAAATTAACAATAATATTCATGAACAGGGACGAGAAAACATCCGGAGAGAGAAAGCGTATGGAATGATGACAAATAACCCACACGGCTCAGACAAACGGTAACCCTGGAAACCATTCATCAGAATCCTTTTCTCTTGTGGTGCCCTTGCCAGCAGGTCAGGTGACACTGTCAGAATATGAACCATGACACCGTATGACGTGCTAACAGTCAGTCGGTGTAACTAGCTGGGATACCGCCCCTTGTCAAAGCACCACCGGACGTGTTTTAAACAAATCACAGAACATGTTTGAAGTGAATGTATTCTTCACACACGGAATATACAGTAGGCTTTAAACAATAATGAGAACTGCACCTAACAGAGACAAGATAAATAAAAAAAATCCATAATATTCATAACACAGTCCAGAAATATAGCACTTTCAGTATCACCTGTATCCTTCAGTATCTTCACAAAACCATAATAGATCAAGATTCCGCTGCAGTGATTTCCCAAATAACGTTTCAACCCTAAAAATGGGGCAGGCGTCTAACACATCTTTATAGAGTCCTTTACAGCAGTAGAAGAGAACTGCGCCCCCTGGTGGCCCCAATGGTGTCCATTTATAGAAACAAACACATTTGAGGAATTAATTAAAAAAGAATTTGGGGAAAAAAAACTCAAACAACCCTTGAGAAAGCCAAATCCAGTTGAGGTCTTTGTGAGTATCCCTCCAGTGAGGCTTAGCTGACTAACATTCTGCAGGCCATACATCAGCTGCACAATTACCCAGTAGGGTGCACGTCACTGCTCATTCGACTGTCATTGATGAAGTGTAATATTGGAATTCAAACTAAAATCTAGAAAGGTATATCGACAATATATGATGGCGACGGCTGTTCTTATGCACGCTACTTAGTAGAGTGACTGAATGCAGGATACCGGACAACCTATCACTAATGGAGTTAGAATCACTAAATAAAAACATGTTTTGTCATACCCGTTGAAGCACATGATCTCATGTCACCAAGTGAGCCAAACCACCCATTTTATAACATTCTGTAACCCCGGGTACAAATATACATTTTTACTGTTCTACTGATACTGAAAATGACATGAAAAAGCTCTGATTTTACCTCGCCCTTTAAAAAGGCACCAAACACAGTGCATGTAGCCTGTTTCCAACTCTTCTTCTACCTCCACTGTTGCACATCAACAGGTGGCAGCCATTTTGTCAAACAAGGACAAAACATAACCGGCAGGTTTTTCTTTTCCTTTAGAATTCACTGCATTGGCAGCAAAGGACAGCTTTCTAATAGGAGGTTCGGTTAATAAGGGGACTCTGAAGCAGAAAATTGCCTCTCCTAATCTGCTGCAACTGCCTTTTGAGTGAAATTAAAGGTGAAGTCTTATTAGAAAAACATTAGCCGTGCTACTTTGTTAGCTAAGTAATTTTTTTTAAATAAAAAACATTCCAATTGCTCCTGCTGTCATGGTTTGCATCTGTAAGCATAACGCAGAGCGCGAATTAAGCTCTAATCGTTAAAGTTTCCCATTATTTTTCTCTGAATTGGGGATTTACGAGGAAAGCATGAGTTGTGAGCTGTTGCGCAGCCTGCATGGGGAATAAAGTAATATAGAGGAAGAAGACTGTAATAAATAAGGGAAAAAAAGACTGGGATGATGGCAGTGTAGCATTTTATTATTCTGTCTGCATGAGAGGAGAGTGCAGAGTTATTAATGTCTGCCGACATGGAATTGAGGTTGTCAAAAAACAGCACAGTGGGGGTACTTCTTGACTTTTAGGCAGTGTGAAAGTGGAGCCTAACTCACTGTAGCCTGGAGCTTGTAGGTGATATAGCTGCGTTTGGATCAAAACAGAAATTGCCAGAATATTGCTGTAATATCCATAACACTTAAGAATTCAGTCAGCCAAATGAATAGTCCCAGACAGGAAAACTAAGCATTAGAAGGCTGATGTCATGGTAGATACTTGGAGACCACCGACACACACACACACACACACACACACACACACACACACACACACACACACACGTGACTGTGACACGAAATGGAGTTGAATCTAACCAAATCAATTGACTAGAAATTAACAGAAGTGAACTGAGAGGAATCGAATTGACAAGCAGTCAAATCGATTAACATCCACTTAAAATCAGGTCCATTACTGCCGCGAACAACGGAACAATTAAGCAGTGGATAGAAACGCCCTGCGTTCTGTTAATACATGCTGTGTGATCCCAGGTCCATTTGTGTGGAGCATCCAAAAGGTGCTGGTGTCCAAGCGCAGTACACCGCTCATTACTTAGAACTGCTCCTGCTGAGGTGTCTGCGTATCTGTGTGTGTGTGTGTGGGTGAACACCCCCCCCCAACATGCACACACACACACACACACACACACACACACACACACTGTTCAATCACCTACACACACATGCACACGCTTGCCATCCCTCACTCACTCTCACACACACACACAAACACACTTTGTATTCAGCCAGCTTGAGCTCATCATGTTCTGTCACAATTTGGGCATGGTTTCATTGTGCTGTGGTCACGCTGCCATTTCACACTACACTGACCACACAGTGATTATTCAATTTACTGAAGCAGGAAGAACAGAGGGCCTCTGCAAGCTCCCCTCTGTTGACTATGTGTGTGTGTTGTATTATTTGTCACTGACTCACTCGCTCTTCCCGTGTCTGTCTTGTTCTTCTCCATATATTCACCCCTGGTTGCTTTATTGCTTCTCCATCTCCCCTCTCTCTCTCTCTCTCTCTCATTGCCCCTCATCTCTCCTCATATGGTCCTCCAAAGACACACTCCGTCCATTCCTGTATATTAGGAGTGGCTTTGGTATCAACACGTTATCTAGTTCCAAAGTCTGCCCCTCTGGCTCGTGGTCTCAATCGTAACTGAAACATATTAGTGGCTGGTGGTCCACTTGGCCTGGGGGACTCCACAGCTGAAACCCATTGGACTAGCTCAGGCCCGTAACATCTGCCCGTAACATGTACTGGGCAGACGGAATGACTTCTGGCAAGTCTACCAAATCCTCTTGACATGACGGTTCACCTCAAGGCAGGTTACGTGATGCGCTAGACCGCGTGACATTCCAGTCAGACAGGTTCCACAGGCCTGTATGGTACGAGTAGGTCAGAGGGTCTTTGCTCACTGTGGTTGTGGTTAAGATCTTTTTGCACACGACCAGTGTATCCTTGACAGCGCCGGGGCCCGTGGTGTCCTGTGTGTGTGCTGTGTGTGTGTGTGTGTGTGTGTGGCCCCAACTTTGTGGTGTGTTAAAGTTCACCTTCAGCTGTGGCACTACCCAACAGACAAGTCTATTATGGGGTTGCTATCCTCACAAAACCAGCGTGAGGCTGTTGCTCTCGACCAGGGACCGAGCCTGTCCAGTCCTGACCCAGTTCACATACATCATTCATATACAGATCCATTGGAAAGTTTCACCACCCGAAATTTTCTTATAGTATTTTTTTGCTTTTTTTAAATCTCTCAGCCAGTGTGACACACAGCCTCTGGAAAACCTGCTTCAAAGACCACATCTCCCTATATCAGCAGGATTGGGAGATTCATTCCCCAGTTCTTATCTAGTGTCAGGGGGGCACCTGTTTTAATGAAAGGTCTTATCCAGCTCTGTCTTTCAATCCCTTGATTTGGGAAAACATGTCGTACGAACGATGTGAGTCAATCAGTTAGGCTTACAGACTGCGTCTCATTCCCTTATATCTCCATCCTAATCTCGGTAAAACCGGAACTAAAGTCAGAGCTGTTGATTAAGTTCTGGGTCCGTATGTAAGAGGTGAAAGGTATAATGGGGGCACTGGCTCATTTCAATCAGCTTTGTTGCTCTTGGACTGTTTCGCTTCTAAAGGCAGATGTAGTAGACCTGGCGTGACATGCACTACCACACTTTGCTTATGACAACATAAACATGCCATAACACTTCATAGTGTGATCCAATGCTAAAGAATGATCCTCAATTATACATTATTAACTTATGCATTCCGAACTGTTTGAAAACTAATCAAATGAAGTGGCATGTCATAGAAAACACAAACAGTGAGGAAAGGCTAAATAAACCATGAGACATTTGACAAACCATGGCGAGGACTTACCAAGTGACATGAGTGGGCTCAAACGAGGTCCATTTTAAATGTCAATTAATTAAACACTTACTAATTGCACACACAGTAAATTACAGGGCAGTCCTCCAGGGTGGTTTCCATTCCAGGAGCTAAAACAGCTCATCAGATACAAATACATTTATTTCATTTGACGTTCAACTCGGACAGAACTTGAATGGAACGATTACGATCCTCTCAGGACGGTACCTGGAAATGTGGACGTAGTTTCCGGGGACACTAGGTTTCAGTGGACCGGACCGGTGTTGGAGGTCGGACGGCGGGCGAGCTGAGACACAGCGTTGAATAGGGAACTTAGAAAGGACAAGGCCAGGCCTTCAATATCTGGTATTTTATAAAAACCTCAATTAGCAGAAGTCAAGTCAATAAATACTCCTGGGGTACAAATATTAATCAAAACACCAGAAAACAGATCCTAAAATACTATATCTATATCTTTGTGTCCTGTCCTGGCTGTGCTACAAGGTGTTGATTTATCTGGATTTTTCTTTTGTCTGACAAGCCTGAAGAAAACACAGAGGAGGCTAACAATCTAAACGAATTACGAGGCTTTCATCAGATGTGTGAGAATCACTCCTTCCAAGAAACACAAAAAAGCCTTCAAATTTCCTCCCTTTTTAAAAGGGGAATAATGAACAGGGCTGTCAGGCGGAGAGGAAAGGGGAGCGGAATAAATTGGCAGAATCTAGATCCTGGCAGTGCCAGTACAGTGGCAATCAGTGCTCCATGAAAATAACCTGGTCTTCCAGCAGCTGCTTCCAATAGACCCACTCTTCAAATCTCCCTCACTGGCCCTTTTCTAAGTATGGATTTAAGCATTTTTATCTACAGTTTTTGGTGGCCGATTTACTCTTTTGGTAACCTAGAATGTCACTGTGGGAATAATTTGCGTCCAATTGTATCTACAGCCCTGTATCATCACAAGAACTCCCACCTGACTGGCAACTAACTGTAATTTTCACATTACAATGTGTATAGTTGTTGGTCTTATAAACAAAAGACTCAGCCAAACAGCACGCAAATGTTTTCAGAACTGCCACATTATTCATTTGCCATTCCAAGTGTTACTCTTCTTATGGCCATTTCTTGAAACGGATTGTATGTATCCATGGTGATTTAAATACCATTAAAAAATCAAAAGCAAGCTTAATAATGCCCAGCTTTAATCTCACCCTGGCACTAATTTGCAATGTTGGATTTTGGTATCATGTATTTAAAACAAGAAAGGCAATCCAAAACTGGATTATTTTTGTACTGGTATGAAAATCCAACATTTAAAGTTGTTGTTGTCATAATCACTACACATAGTTTAACCACTACAGGCATAACAGACAAGTCAATTAAAACCGCAAGAAACTAACTAAAGCTTAAAACCCAGTTAATCATAAAATACAATTTGCATAGGAAACATTAAAGACCAATATATTGGAAATATTGCCTAACAATGATCTACTGGGTGGACATAAATAAATCAAATATTTAAATTCTTTAGTTACATATCGCGTCAGAGCTGATAGTTTTGTGTATAACCTGACTGTTCAGCAGATCCCGATGTCTCACTGTAAAACCCCTGGTGGATTCTGGGAACTCAGAATGGTAAAAGGCTCCACTAAACATGAACAACCATGCACTGTAAATGGTGCCATTATTGGATTATAGTAATGCAGACATTTGTAATTAACTTTCAGTTTTCGTTTATCTAACTACTGATGCTAAACTACAGTATGGCCTGTTTTTGGATTCACCATGAATTCACACTTTTTGTTATCTAGTCATTTTTAAATCCTGAAATATACGCAAATAGTAGCTGAGAATCTAAAACGTCATAATACAGACTTATTTTAAATTCTAATAAAAAATGTTTCAATTTTATGGGAACTCCAGGCCACATGTCTGAAACAAGTTCTAAATAGTTGTTCACTGATACGCCAATTATAACAAGCATTTCATTGCCATAACTTGTTATTGCAAATGACAAATAAACCTTCCGGTGTGATTTCTAAGTCCAACCATTCATCTGAGGCACACATCTGCAACATCAGGAACAGGACATTTAGGAATCTCGTTGACATTGCTAGGATCAGGTTGGTTTCATCCAGTGTTCACACCCTGGTTTTACCTTGACCACACAGCTGACAGGAGAACCACTCGCCAGCACGAACTCTACGACTCAAAACAGCCTGGTCATGCCAGCCTCAAACCAGTACAGAGGGTAACAGATTAATGTAGCCCCTCGCGTTCTGGATCTACTTACGACATCCCCATTCCAGCTAGCTTCAAATGTCTAATGGCATAGTTTTTATTTTCTTCTCCTACTGTATCCACAAATTCAGCAAGTGAAACGCTTTCTACAAATATTTTACATAATGTCATTACACTGAACTGTAGTTAGGCTTGTTGCAAACGTGTTCATAGTAGGCTGACATGGCTAAACTATCCTTAGAATTGTAGGCTATGGTGTGTTATCACAATGTGCACCATTAAGCTTTGGTTTACTAAGTTTGTTTACTCTTAATGTAACTAAACAGAACTTAGAATGTGCCATGTTTTTATTGATCAGATATGTTGACTGTTGGTGAATAACTAGTGTACTCCCGGCATCTAACTTGCATTCGTTTGGTAAGACATATGTCTGAGATCAGTCGAGGGTACTTACTTGATATGAGCCTCAGCCTTTGTGGCGGCCACTTTGTACTGCTCAGTCGTATGCTCGTAGTGGTCAAGATTCTGGGAAGAAATCCAAACAAATGAATAAATAACAGAACAGCTTGGTTATACCAATTAGAAGGTTAACATATTGTACATCTGAGTCCCTTCATTGGCACAGGGCTGCTTTATAGATTTTTTTTATTTGTTGATAGTGCATTTCAAATTCTGATAAGCCAGCTTAGCTAAATACATCTGAAATGTCAAATTCGTTAAAAGGGGCCCTTTAGACGGAACAGTGTTAGCAGCAGACCTGATCCCCAATGTTCGGGTCGAACTCAATAAAATGTTATTTAGTGTGTGGAGTGGTGGCATTTAAACAGCAATTACATCTTAAATAGAGACTAGTCCCTACAGGGCATAATATTTTCATTATTTTCCAATCAGCTGCCATCACTTCAGCCACACCAGTAAAAACCATAGCAACGTGAAGCACAGGCTTTGATTAACACTCAAACGGGGATTTGAGGAAAGTCCAATGTTTTGTACCTCTGTGAATCTGAACCTTTTCACTCTTGAAGACAATGTCCCGTTTAGTTTTGTGTAACATTTACGCCAGCAGTGTTAGAAATCAAACAAGTGCACAATTCAACCTCCAGTTGCTAAGGATTTCCTGACACACTCACACACAGCTGCTTCACTGTTCCATGCGTTATTGACCATTTCAAACCAACGATATGGCCCCAACTCCCAATAACACCTAGTACTCCCAACGACATAACCCCAACTCTCCATAACACCTGGTACTCCTAACGACATGGCCCCAACTCTCCATAACCCCTGGTACTCCCAACGATATGGCCCCAACTGCCCATAACCCCTGGTACTCCCAACGATATGGCCCCAACTTCCCATAACCCCTGGTCCTCCCAAAGACATAGCCCCAACTCCCATAACCCCTGGTACTACCGACGACATGGCCCTAAGACCTCATGACCCCCGGTACGCCTAAAGACATGGCCCCAACATCCCATGACTCCTGGTACTCCCAACAAAACAAAAGGAGTGGTGGGGAAGATCATCAATGCCGTGAGTAAGAGGAAAACGAGATTGGATCCAACAGAAACATCTTCCCCAATCCCACCTGTCCACTTCCATTACTGCTTTCTATTTCACACACTCTAATAATGGATTGAATTAATGTGGAGATCTATCAGATTTTCAATGGCTTTCACGGGGATAAATTATTCACAACCATTGAGTCCGTTATTCACTACCAATGAGCGCGTAAATCCAATTCCTGTTTCCTATATTCAGGATTAAGTGTTGGTCATACACATTTATGACGTAATCCCTGTCACTAGTCAGTAAGAGACATCACTGTCCCCCTCTCACGATCCCTCTCTGCACCACTCTATCCTGGCATTCTTTCCTTCGCCTATGAAACAATTAAAATGTGGAGATCTTGAAGATGCAACTCCCTAATTGATAAAAGCAGGAATGCATTTCCATAAGTTATGAGTCTGCTTCCACCAGGACAAGGACAGTGTTAGATGTCTGCCAGCTGAAACAGAGCATTCCTAAATCCTAAGTCTATAATCCATTTGATTTCTGGCCAGCGACCTTCTGTTACCTTGGTGATTCTTCCCAAGTGGATGAATGACTCCATGGCAGCGTTCCAAACCACAACCTATCATGACTCTGTAGGGCACTACATTTGACCAGGGTCCATAAGGTTAGGGTGAAAAGCACAGCATTTACAGGGTCCCACGTCAGAAGCAACTCAAGTATGACTGCCAGTGCTCAGGTTGGGCAGGTGCACGGCGCTGGATTAACCATGGAGGATTTGGCCACTGTCGTCTCTGTATCTCCCTACGGATGGTACAGCTGGACTGGCCTGAAATGTCACTTCTCCAAGGGGGCAGGTAGGAGGAGCTCCAGATGCGAGTTGTGACATACCAACCCGATAACGCTCAGATTCATAAATACAGGGAGAGTTAGCCGCGGGAAGTAAACTAGCTAAGTGTAACTAAATAAACAGTCAAAGTGAATATTCAAGAGATAGAGGAGCCAGGCTGGGGAAACATACAACAGGAGAAAAAAGCCCCGAGGACTGAAGCATTGTCCCAAGGAGTGCAGAACACAGAGGCAGAACGGCAGACGGAAGGACAACCAGTGTTTGTGTGTGTGCATTGGCACAGATGGGAAGGTGAAAGGGTTTACGGACTGCCAACTTCAAATCCCACATCTGGCTGAGTGGATCATAGATCTGCCTCCAGACACACGCAAAGACATACACACACAGCAAGCTTTGATCCACAGGGGTAGGAGAACGGACGCTTGGATGAACTTCAAGTTTTATTTGTCATATGTAACTCCATGATACAGAAGGTATTTCCAGCCAACAAATTGCTTTCTTACCAATCCCTACTCAACAACACTGCAGAAAAGACAACATAAATAATAATAATAACATGAGGGGCTTTTTCAGCCATCGGTTTGGGTGAGGAGGTCAGGATCAGTTCCCAGACCGGGCTGTGATGGAGTTCAGTCAGGAACAGTTCCCAGACCAGGCTGTGATGGAGTTCAGTCAGGAACAGTTCCTAGACCAGGTTGGGATGGAAGTCGGTCAGGAACAGTTCCTAGACCAGGTTGGGATGGAAGTCGGTCAGGAACAGTTCCTAGACCAGGTTGGGATGGAAGTCGGTCAGGAACAGTTCCTAGACCAGGTTGGGATGGAAGTCGGTCAGGAACAGTTCCTAGACCAGGTTGGGATGGAAGTCGGTCAGGAACAGTTCCTAGACCAGGTTGGGATGGAAGTCAGTTAGGAACAGTTCCTAGACCAGGTTGGGATGGAAGTCAGTCAGGAACAGTTCCCAGACTGGGCTGTGATGGAGGTCAGTCAGGAACAGTTCCCAAACCAGAATGCTGTGGATATGTTAAGCGGTAGTATCTGTAGAGGACTCAGGGTGACATATCAAATGTCCATAGTCCACTTAGGGAGTACAAAGTTGCTGCTGTACCTTTAAAACAAGGTGTTTTTTACGATCCAATGTCACTGCAGAGGAACTGGCAACTCCCTCTGTTGGAGGTCTCTTAATGTGGTCAGGGTGGTTTCCATTCACTGCCTCCTAAAGTCAGCAATGTTCTTCTCTGTTGTGCTGACTAAGAGGGTAAAGTGGGTGCCTGGGCCCCACAGAATCATCTCGCTAACCCCCCCGTATGTCGATTCGTCATTAGACATCAGACTTGAGTCAGTAGGACCCAGAATCAGACAGAACCAACATGAAAGTCCAAGTAGCTTAACCAGCTGACTCTCTCTTGGACAGTTCATTGATGTGGGTCAGGTTTCTTAACATCAACATCTATGTTGTTGTGCCGACAATGAGGGTGCGGTGGTTGTCCTGGTACCACAATGCCAGTTTGCTAACACTCCCCTGAACGCTGACTCATTGGATATCAGACCTGACACTGTAGTGTCATCAGAAACTGTCCGCGCCACAGACATTAGGGAACGAATGGTGAAATGTTTTTCACTCTTGTGGTCGGAATTTGTCATATTTTTGTTTTATATTTGCTTGGAAAGAAACACCAGGGACAATGGAGAAGTAGAGAGAACACAGAGGATTTAAAGGAAAGTGCCAACACTTCGGTCTAATCACATGACGTTCACACGACTGCCCTTGTATCTGGTCACATGATATTGACACCACATCCCCTAAAGATGGAGAGATGGAGGACCAGTATTATGTAAGGAGGGAGGTTTGTCACTGGTCTTTCTGGGGGAGGGTGTTTAATAGGGGATTTAACACAACAAGCTCTCATTAATGGTGACGTGGTACCGTATGGCTCAGCAGGTAGAGCCTGGTGACAGCGAGGACACAACGGCCCGTCTTAAACACCATCCAAGCTGTTGGTCGCCATTGTTAACAAACGGCCAACGTAGAAAAAAAGGAATGGAGGGGAAGATAACCCTCCCTGGTGGAAAAGAGGGATGAGCAAATGGAGAAAGAGAAGGATGAGGGAAAAGAGGGGGGCCTTGTTCGGGGATTATCGTACATTGTGGGAGTGTGTATGAGTGTAATGTGTGTGTGTGTGTATGAGTGTAAGGTGTGTGTGTGTGTGTGTGTGTGTGTGTGTGTGTGCGTGTGCGTGCATGCCGGCTCCAGCAGTCATGGATTGAGATGAGCTGATGTCAGGATTGAGGGTGTTTTCACGCTTTTAGTTTGGGCGGTAGAAAGATTATTTTCGGTAGTGGAACTCGACAAAAGGAAATGAAGGGGGATTAAAACAGGTGCATTTTAAAAAGCGACTTGTTTACATAGTAACTGCAGATACTTCCACACAGCGACAGCTCCTTTAAGACTTCCCTGGAAACTGAGAACAGATTAGTAGGCAAAGCTAAACAGAGGGAGAGAAAAAATGTCTGTGTGTGCGTGTGTGTGTGTGTCTGTATGTCTGTGTGTGTGTGTGTCTGTGAGTAAGTCTGTGTGTTTGTGTGTCTGTTATTGTTTGTCAGTTTGCATGGGTGTGTGTGTGTGTGTTAGTCTTATTATCTGCATTCAGAGACAGTGGCCACCTCAAAAAGCAACCAGAGCCTTTGTGCAAACACACATACGTACACATTTCCCTCGCATTTTATCCGTTTGGCAAACTTGCCCAAAGTATGTGCCTCTCACAAACAGACTAACAGACACATGAACACATAACAGACCTCTAATCACACAATCAGAAGGCCTAGATTTAAACCAGTGTCAAATGTTGATTCAGGAAGCTCACACAGCAATTAGTCGGGATTTATTCACTAATCTGTGTTGCTAGCCTCATCACTGGGATGATCCTGGCCTGATCAAGACATCAACTTAATGTGCGAGCGCAAGTGCTGTCCGACTGTTGTTGTTTAAACACGTAATAGAGACCCTCCACGTTATTTTGATTTGGATCGCGTAACATAGCTCAGCCTGGTTCGCGGGGACATGGGCGGTGGTCACGTGTTAGCAAAACAGACAGCCCTGGGTTTGAGCTGCTGCATGAACAGTTTGGTCCGAGAAAGCTAATACTTCTGAGATAGCACACTGACAATGGGTTTTAAAAAACACGTGGACTTGAGTGGATGGCTATGGGAGACAAAAGGTCCTTGGGTTGCTTTAGGGCTGGATTTGCCAGTAGTGTGATTTTTCTGTTGCCCCTCAAATAAAATACAAATGTATACTAACTGGCTTTTTGATGGACAAGAAAAACTAAAACTGGATTTTCAGTAAGAGTAAATCTGATGAATGGTCATAACTGTTATAACTATAGATAGTTGCTATGTGCAGTTATAATATAGCTACTGTAACTATAGTTACTATATCGGGTTGTAATACAGTTGCTATAACTATAGTTAGTTGCTACCATTGTAAAACAGGGCTTGCAATATAGCTGCTGTAACTACAGATAGTTGCTATATGTGGTTGCAAAACAGTTACAGTAACTATAGATCGTTTCTATAAGGCTGTAATATAGAGGCTGTAAAATTAGATAGTTGCTGTATGCAGCTGTAAAATAGTTGCTGTAAATACAGGTAGTTGCTATATGGGCATGTAAAATACAGTAGTTGCTTTAACTACTGATAGTTGCCATATGCGGTTGTAAAATAGTTACTGTAACTATCGATAGTTGCTATATGCAGTTGTAATAAAGAGAGATGTAAACATTTTATACATGCAACTGTAGCTGCGCACACTACTTTCACATTTAAATATTTTTTTTTTTTAAACTGTCATAACCCCATTACAAAATTGTACAATGTGTTGCCCCAAAAAAATATTTTGGAGACCCCTTCTTGTAAAATCCCACAAGGAACGTAACATTGCTCTATGTTAAATCCAAGTGTTACCACAAATAATAACATTTCATTGATTGTCTCAATGCTATAAAGGTGTACTATCAAATACAACGTTTTTAGCTTAATTGTGGGTTGGAGCGTACTGCAGTGTACAAATTGTTATAATTATCCCTTGATCATCAGCTTTGTAAAAAATCTTTATCTGGCAGAATCTAGTCACCTTCCTCCCACCCTGTTCAGGGGAAGGTATCGATAGGTACTTACGTCTGAAAAAACACGCCTGGTTAGCTACAGCTCTTTGATATGAACAACAGTGATTGCAATGAATGCTTTGCAGTGAGAGGTTAATGCTTCATTGCTATAGGACAAGTCTTTGAATTAGCTCACTGACAGTTACAAAAGGCTATTGAATATGTGAGTGTCGTTGTGTCTGAGTTAGATTGTCTTAGAAAAGCAGCAAGTGTCCAGGACAGGAACCTCCTTCTTCACATCTTACTGGTATACAAACAGTACCAGGTAGACACATTAGATAGCTAGCTATGACAGTCTATCTTAAGATGAACGCACTAACTGCAAATCCCTCTGTATAAGGAGCCTATTCAATTGTACAGTGTCAATATAATAAATCAAAGAGGAGAAAAAAAGGACATTAAAGAAGAATGGCTCACAACAATATTCTCTACCATTTAAAAATCTGCGTTTGGATAGAAATGGCCTTGTTTTCCATGAAAACAAAATAAATTTGAATACAAAATAGTAAAATGTTATTTAAATAATAATTTGCTTTTGTCAAAGAATCCTCCATTGGCAGCAATTACAGCCTTGCAGACCTTTGGCATTCTAGTTGTCAGTTTGTTGAGGTAATCGGATGTGATTTCACTCCATGCAACCCGAAGCCCCTCCCACAATTTGGATTGGCTTGTTGGGCACTTCTTATGTGCCATACAGACAAGCTGCTCCTACAACAACTCAGTGGGGTTGAGATTTGGTAACTGGGCTGGCCACTCCATTATAGACAGAATACCACCAAACTGCTTCTTCCCTAAATGATTATTGCTTAGTTTGGAGCTGTGCTAGGGGTCATTGTCAGGTTGTAGGAGGAAATTGGCTCCAATCATGCGATATCCACAGGGTATGGCATGGCATTGCAAAATGGAGTGATAGCTATCCTTCTTCAAGATACCTTTAACTCTGAGCAAATCACCCAGTTTCCCAGCGCCAAAGCACCTCCACATTGCCTCCTTGGCAGTGAAAACCACCCAAAAAAACAACTATACTTCCTGAGGACACTCAATAGATTTGTCATGTCTGCAAAAACCTTCACCAACTTCAGGTGCACCATTGCAAGCATCCTGTCAGGCTGCATTACGGCCTGATACAACAGCTGCTCCGCGGCAGACCGCAATTCTCTCCAGAGTGGTCAAGTCAGCAGAGAGCATCATCGGCTGCCATCTCTCCTCCATGCAAGGCATCTACCATATACGATGCCTAAGGAAAACACTGAACATCACCAAAGACTACAGCCACCCTGGCTTTGGTCTGTTCACATCGCTGCCCTCTGGTAGAAGCTACCGGAGCATTGGGGCACACACTTCCAGACACCAAAACAGTTTTTCCCTCAGACCATAATTTTCCTCGGCTCCTCAATCAGTAACACTGATCCATCATCATGGATGATGATCACACACAAACATTCCAGATGCTCTGATGCCCTTTAACCTCCTGAGACACTGTGTCCACATATGAGGACACTATGTTTTAGAAAAATAAACCCAATGTCATCATACAAGGATGCTTGAAGACAATGCCTGGATATTATACTTATCAGGTCCTGCTAATCCTAAATAGCTAAGAGGAATAAAAAATGCAAAAATTATCAAAGCTCAGGTCTTAGGATAAGGTACGTTAATGTACATTAGAATATTTAACATTGGTGCTAATTTACATTTTTTCTTTTCAATGTATATTACTGCCATACTTGCCATTTCTACACAATTAAATAATACTACCAATATTACAGTACACTTTTTAAACTGCTGCTATGTACAGTGTTAAGTATATGACCGCATTATTCTCTTGACATATTTAAAGCTGTGAGTAAATTTCTTATTTATCACTACGTAGTTGTAGCGTGCTATGCCACCATTCATAAGCTTATTGCACCCATGTGTATCTAATATTTCAATAACTCTATGAATTGCTCCTAGGTATATTACTGCCATACTTGCCGTATCTAAAATGTTCAATAATACCACCAAGAGTGCTGCTAGTTTACAGAACACATTCAGATTGCTGCTAGTGTACATTATAATGTTAATTGTTGCTTTTAAAAAATATTATTTTCTGTCTAGCTATATTTTTGCTTATATAACCATCTTCTTAACTCTCACTACTGTCTCACTAATGTTCTTCTTTGTGATCCGAACATCGCAAACTTCCATCCATAATACTTTTTGTCGATCTTCCTCGGTCCAGTGTGTTCTTGGGCCTATCCTTATCTTTTCTTTTCACTGGCCAGTCTGAGATATGGTTTTTCTTTGCAAAGCTGCCTAGAAGGTCAGGATCTCGAAGTCGCCTCTTCAATGTTGACACTGGTGTTTTGTGGATACTATTTAATGAAGCTGTCTAATGTATTTGTCCTCTTGCTCAGTTGTGCACTGGGCCCTCCCATTCCTCTTTCTGTTCTGCTTAGAGCCAGTTTGAGCTGTTCTGTGAAGAAAGTAGGAGACAGCGTTGTACAAGATCTTCAGTTTTCTGGCAATTTCTCACATGTCATAGCCGTCATTGCTCAGAACAGGAGTGACTGATGAGGTTCAGAAGAAAGTTATTTGTTTCTGGACATTTTGAGTCTGTAATCCAGCTGCCATAGTCATTCCTAACATTAACAATGTCTAGGACATCTCTACATGACCCCCAAACCTTTGAACAGTAGTGTATATTAAAGAACAATGTTAATACCAAAATAGCAATACATTCTGAAAATTCAATCCAGATCTCCCTCTTTCTTTCTCTGCCAGTTCTGAAGCAATAAAGTTGGTGAAAGGGACCATCCACCCCACCAACAACTTTCTCATTCCATTGCGAACGGAGTCATTGCAGAGCAGCAAGCACATCCGATTAGCTTAGCTTATGTAAAAGGTTTCCTCAAACGCTGAAGAAGGCGAATGGTGGCCACGATAAGACTCCTCTCTGTTTATCCTTCTGCCAAGGCGAAGAGGTGACAGCCAGGGACACAGAAGGACAAACTGTAGCTTCAGGACCCCAGTGGATAAACGCTACGGCGTGGGTGTGTATCGGCAATTTGCATGTGCCCTTAAAGTTGATATTTCCCCCTCTATCTTTTGCCAACGTG